>JAQQPU010011026.1:0-10664 GCA_029168905.1 Artemia sp. Kazakhstan ARC1039 | reverse complement strand
AAAGGGACTGTCCCCTCCTCAACGCCTCGCTCTTTACGCTAAAGTTTAACTCTGTCTCACAACTTTATTTTTTAAAACAATATAAAACTTTAGCGTAAAGAGCGAGGCGTTGAGGAGGGGACAGTCCCTTTCATATACGGAATGATTTCTGTTCGTTTTAAGTTTTAATGTCGCTCCTTACTTTCAGTTTAAAAAACTTGTTTTTTTATTTAATACCACGAAAAAGCCAAGATCGAAAAAGGAGAGTTAACTCACAGGGGAGGAAACTGCTTGCACTGTGTGGAGGTTCTGGTTTGGCAAATGGTAATGGGAGATTTGGTGAGGATGGTAGCTTAGGTGAGTACACTTGTGTTTCTGGACCTTGCTTTAGTTTGATTGATTATATATGGGTTGACACTGGGCTCAAAATTGAATCCCTAAATGTGAAAGTGATACATCGAACAGGATCGGACGACTTTCCAGTTAAAGTAGAGTATATTATTTCTAGAAGGGAATATTGTTCGGTTGAGAGGAGTAATGAGGAGAGGTATGATAATAAGAAACGAGGAAAAAAGGAGCTAGCAATTTTACCTCCTAGAATAAATTGCAATTGGTCACATTAACAATGGATACTGGTTCATGAGAAATTAATTAATGACCCCATAGCGAAAGAAATAGACCATCTGACGTATGAGGCCAAGGTGCCGAATGCCGACCCGGAAACACTAGCAAATAGGTTTTCACAAATTTTAAGCGAATCACTGGCATCAGTAAAATCAGCCGAGAAAAAGAATGAAAGTTTTTATGACGAAGAATGTAAATTCAGTAGCGTTAATTTGGATAAAATGTTACACAATGCAAAGAATGCACCGGATGATGAATCAAAAATCAAGACACTAACAAGTTACCGTTTAGCATGTAAAGAGCGCAAAAAATTAATAAAAAGGAAAAAGGAAAATTATAAAAGAAAAAAGCCACTTTTTTAAAGTGCTTTTGAGAAAATAACAGTAGGGAGTTCTGGAAAATGTTAAAAGAGATATGCTAAAAGACCTACAGTCAGAGGTGCCCGCCCCCAAAACTTGGCCCGATTACTTCAAACTACTACAAGAAGATACCCAGGATAGCAACATACACCTACAGGAGGCATTAGGTCTAGATAACCGTGAAGAAACATCATTCCCTCTGAACCAGGAAGATTACGTGTTATGCGACCCAATCACCCCGGAAGAAATCGAAGATTCACTTAACAAAATACGAGGTGATTCAGTTCCTGGGCCCGATGGAATTCCTATGAAGATCTTTAAAGCATTTAGAACTGTTCTCTTACCTTTTTTTGGCCTCATCATTTAACCTAGTAATGTCAAAGAAGAAGTGGCCAATGACCTGGAAAACCTCGCTTATTTTCCCACTTTATAAGAAGGTAATCCTGCTACACATAAAAACTATAGACCAATAAGCCTTCTAAACAGTGCTGGAAAAGTCCTAGAGAAAATTATAGATAAAAGGCTGGGAATGTGGATAGAAGAGAAACAAATCTTGTAAGAAGACCAAGGTGGGTTCAGACCAGGTTATTCTACAGCTGATAGAGTTTTTGTTATTAATGCTCTTGTAGAAAAGCATTGCAAAGGTAAAGGAAAATTATATGTGGCCCTAATTGATTTGAAATCAGCATTTGATAGTGTAGATCGTGTTTTATTGTTGAATGTATTATTAAATCTAGGCCTACCAATCCCTTTTATACAAATTCTATCATCTATGTATTCATTGAATAAAAGCTTTGGGAAAGTTGTTAGGAAAGGAATATCTCTGTCATTTTTCTCGAAAAAGGGCGTGCGCCAAGGAAGTACACTTTCGCCAAAATTATTTGCTATGTTTATTAATGATATTGTTCCTTATTTTGACAAAGATGGGCACCAACTCTCCGACTTGGAAATCTGAATATGTCAATGCTACTATTTGCAGACGACATTGTATTACTGGCAAAGACAAAGAATGATTTACAAACTCTCTTGAATCTCCTTGAAAAATATTTGCAAGAGAAGAAACTAGAGGTCACGAAATCCCAAGTCATGATTTTTAGCAAAAAACCCTTGGAATCAGCACCACAATTTTTATTGAATGGAAAAATGCTGGAAGTGGTGGAAAAGGCCAAATACTTAGGTTTCATCCTTTGTCAAAATGGAAAATGAACGAGTCATATTACAACAATGGCACAGAAAGGAAGAAATGCATTATTTGGTATATACAGAAGCACACTAACAGCAGACATAAGTGAACTAAGCCTCCACAAACATATATTTAATACTAAAATTATGCCTATCCTACATTATGGATCAGAAATATGGGGGTATCAGCCATCAAAGCAACTAGAAACCCTTCAACTTCAATATTATAAACGAGTTTTTGGCCTACACAAACAACACATACGTTAGTATTAAAAGGTGATCTTGGTATATTTAGCCTGAAATTGAAAAGATATACTCAAATCATCAAATTTTGGTTAAAACTTCTAGAACTTCCCCAGACTAGACTTGCCCGAGCAGCATATGAAGATCTTCTCCTTCAATGTAACAAAACATCATGGACAGCACAAATCAAAAGGATATTAGATGAGAATGGATTTTCAAGTTCGTGGGAGAAGGGAAAAGGGCCAGAAGATCATAAAAAGTTCTTCAAGGAATTTAGTGCAAGACTTGAAGACCACGAAGTGCAACTATGGCAATCAGCTGTGGACAAATCTCCAAGTCTTACTTTGTATAGAGAAGTAAAAGAGAATTTTGGTCAGGAGTTTTATTTCAAGCTGGGATTGCCCATTAAATATCTGAGGATTTGGATTCAGATTCGAGCAAATTGTCTTCCAATTTATTCTAAGGTTGTAAGGAAAATGAGGGAAGGTCCGGAGGCCGGGTGTAGTTGCTTGAGATGTGGGGTAAATGATTATGGGTTGGGCCATTTCCTCCTCCGGTGTAAGCAACTCTCTCATTTAAGGGGATCAATTATCCAGGATGGGGAAGATAGGCTGCTTTATGAGTTAATGAGGTCTAGGACTCTCCGTTATATTGTGGCAGTAGGAAATTTTGCATTGATGGGAAGGATGTCAAATGAAGTGTAATTTTTCTTTAGTATTTGTCTTTTTTTATATGGCTTTAATTGGCTTTTAAATACAGATTATTATTATAGGCTAATATAGAATAGTAACAATCAAACAAAGGCCTCAAAAAGTAGGCCCCAAATAAAAGAATAGCTCTAATTTGTAATTAGGATATACGAAAAAAATTGGTAGCTATTATTTTAATGACAGCTCAGTTAAACGATCATTTATTTTATTTTAATTTATTATTTATCTTATTACCATTTATTTGAAAGCTTAGGTTTACCATATGGAGTATATCTTAAAGCAATCACACCGTTCTGATAATTTGGCTGAATAGACATTAAATACAACTTTTTGTCGGAGAACTTCTTGTTCTTCAAAAAGTTCATATAGTTCTATAAACCATAGATGTAAAAAATTAAAACAAATACCAAATAAAACATTGTTTGATTGTTGGAATTTGTTGGACTTCCTGCCGTCTTTTCTGACACAAAAGATTTCGCCAATGGACAGTAAATAATTTTATAACAATTACTTGTATCGGTGACAAAAACCTTTTTGGTATCAGGAAATATGGAATCAAATACTACGCTCACTATCGAAAAACAGTGAGGGATTGTGTAGCTAAATAAATATAATATTTTACTTTGTGGTAACGCATAGAATATATATATTTTTTTCGGAATAGAATATTTTGACTTACGTCATTAGCGTTAGAAAGTTTCCGGTTAATCGAGACAAAAAAAAAAAAAGATAAAAAAAATGGTTATTATTCAAAATTCATGGAGCCCCGTCTTTTCCCACCAAAGATAGGATTCTGTCAAATTCAATCGACATCAACTATCTCAAGGGGTAAAATTAATGACTTTCAAGAATTTCGAGGAAGATCCTCAGCCACCTACCTTCTTATAAAGATAAGAAAGTAATATTGCTTTTCTATAGCTATTAAGTTGGGCGGAGATAAAAATTTTCCAGAGCCTTTGGCCAAAAGCGACGTTTGGCTTTATTTCTAGAATCTATTGTTTAATTCTTTTTAATTTCCTTAACTTAGTCAGATCTTCCATCTCAGCACAGAAATACAATAAAGAAGGGTTTTAGTGTAGCATCGGTAAACAGATCTTCCAAACTATTTCAAGTTTTGACCAAAGTCTCTTGTGTTTTTGAAATTCCCTCAACAACAGCTTTAGTTTTTGAATAATGATTCAACGAATTTGCAAGAGCATAAATTACTGCAGAGATTCAAGAGGAAATGAAATTCATGTCTAAGCTCCTTAGGTTTCAGTATCAATATAAAAAGTTGATTATTATTAACGACGTATTTGCATGGAAAGTTGGATTCCTTGTAGCGTATTTGCAGGGTAAGTTAAAAGAAGGCTAAATAAAATTCTTTTTTTACCCCAAGAACTATTTCTACGTTCCAAAAAAATTTTATGCTGAATTCTAAAACGTAATCATGATTTTTACTTTGTCCGCGATTTTTACACAATACTCGTTTAAATTTTATCCTATTTTCGGCATGGCTTAGGTAAATGGATTCTTTTTCTTTTTTAGAAAACTTTTTGTTTGTTAGAGACAAGCTCAAGAGGGCTTTTTTTTAAACTGAGTCCAAAAACGCAATAAACATTTTCTAGAAACCATGGTTTTAAAGCTATGATTTTTTAAAGTATTTTGACAGGATTTTCGTACTTTAAGTGACTAAAACGTAAGTAGACAATTTCACAAAAACAGGCATTGTAAAAAACAGAAAATGGTTATAAATTTGAGCGCATGTTGAAAGTTTCACGAAGTTGAACCATATTTTTCAGAGTTAATTCAATTAATAAAAGTGACAAAATGTCATCCTAAAAATGTGAAATAATGCGGACATGCTAAAACCACAATGGAAAAGCAACTTATAATAGCGGTGGTTCTCAAACTGTGGAACGCGTACCCCTTGAGGGTACGCAAACATTTTTAGGCTGTACGCGATTTGTTTAACATTTAGAAGACCAAGATTTGTTTAATATTTTAGCTATAGCTTACTTAGTACCGGTAACTGAGAAGGGGTACCTAAAATATTTTTTGGGTAAAAAGGGGAATGTCTTCAAGCACTTATTCAAAGCTATTTCAATATTTGGGAATAACCCGTGGTATGTGTTTATTTCAAATTTATTCCAAGGAAACAAAAAAAATCAGGAATAGATAAAGCACTGATAGGTATATTTAAGGCTGTCATCCCCTTTTCTAGCAAAAGATCATCACAGGGTTTTCCTTCCACTCGCTGCATTTCTCTACTCGGCAGCTACATCCTTCGGCGCACGCAGGCCCACATTCCAAGTCAAGTTTCCTAAATTTCCTAGGTTCATTTTTTTGTAAATTTTGCAGGTTCTTAGGTTTGAAAACATTCTAATGTTTCCAAGAATCTTCTTCAAAAATCCTAGGTTTCTAGCTTAAATAGTATAGGCACACAGAAATACAGAATTCGCCATTTTTTTTAATTTCTAGTGTTTTTCAGGGCTACCATCAGCAAAAACCAAAACCAATACAATTAGCCAATGCTGGGAAAAAACCTGGCTGGGAAAAATCATTCGAAAGGCTGTATATAAAGTCACTCTAAAAGGAAAAACGAAATATTTTCTGCCACAACATATTTAGAACTCAAAGTCAAAATTAGAATTTAAAATGTTTGCATTCTATAATTTTTTACACATCTTGCACTTTTTCGTAGTCTAGTTATCTTTCTCCAGAAAGTCGCAACACTGACCTACTACCTATACAGAGTAAAAGAAAAATAAAGAAAGACAGAAAAAGAGATAGAAAAAGAAGACCTTTTTCATCATCTTCTAAGTTACCAAACTTTGGAAAAATCGAACATTAAATCAGTCATCCTTTCAATATGTTTCCTCCATCTGTTCATTCAAGCAAAAAGCTAATCTTTATTTTCATCTATAGAAAAGGAATTCTAAAGATCACGGAACAAAATGGTATCCGGATAAAAAATGAAGCTCATATTATTCAATTCGTGAAATGTCAAACTTTCCCACAATCAATTCCAAAGTAAAGATTTCCAATAAAGATCAGTTTTTTATTTCAGACAATCACAAATGACCAGCAGCCCTTCACCTTCTCCGTATTCTTGGAAATTATTGAACAAGAGAAATATCAAAGTCTTGAATTAGGAATAAATCTAGAATCTATGTTAGAAGGGGGGGGGGGGATAGGGTCTTTACGGGAAGAAACAATAAACAGAAAACTAATCGAGAAAGATTTAAAGTATACAAAATGATAATAAATACACTGAGCCATAACTTTATGAGCGATGAGAAGACTTTTATAGAGGAAGGATCTTTTTTAAAAAAAAGTACTACGTGAGGTCCATATGCCCTGATTATTGTTAGCTTAACAATTGTCTAAAGTCTTTAGAATTCTTGGACAAAGTTTGGGGACCCCTCCGAGCTATCCGTATGTAGTATGCAGGTTATACCATTAAAAGAAGGTAGTAAGGTAGCACAAAATGATACTTTTACAAAAAAAAAAAAACAAAAAAAAAAAACATAATTTCGAAATTAATGGCATTATTATACATATTCTCCTGAATAAAATATGCTTTTGCAGAGGGTTTAACAGGGTCTAATCAATAGACACAAACACTCATGCAAATAAATTGTTTTCCACAATTAAAATATAGCCTTTTAACCAATACTTTGGCAAGTGTTAAAAAAATGCCAATAAGAGTATAAAAACTTTTATTTTTAAAGGTAAACCATATCATTCGTTATTAAAATAATGATATTTATGATATTGGATGCACTAAAGTCGTTAGGCCTTATTGTTACGGCTGTTGGGAGTGGAATAAATTATTAATATAACAGGCATGCTGAATTACAATGACTAAAGAAAAAAAAACGAAATTATTCAACATGATATATTTCGTTTTTTTACGGAAGCTGCGAGATGAACTTATTTTTAATAATTGATATTCTAATTCAATATCCTTTATCCATGTCCGTCATTACATAGCATGTATGTACCCTTATCTAATATAATCCAGACTTCTAAAACAGTATTTTCCAAACTCCTCACACTGTCAAACTTGTTCGAAAAGGGATTTCCTCCGAGTTTAATTGGGTCTAATCAAAGAAAAGACTCTAAGAACAATGCTTCCCAAAATAGGTAATACATAAGTAGCCTAACATATTTTATTTTTTCTCCCATCGATAAAATAAGCAATCACTTACCCTTTATCTAATCAACTACAACTAGGCTGTAGGTAAAAAAAAAAAAACGCAGAAAAATCTGAAAAAATATACAGTACAAAGGCGGAACTAGGGGAAGCAGCGGAAGAGGACCCCTAGCTTGGGTTCAGCTTGTATGGTTTCATTTACAACTATACGAATATGTCTAGCAAAAAAAACTCTAGCCAACAGCCCCCTCCCAAAATCCTGGATCTGCCCCTGCCTATATTCAATATTTTAACAGGTTAATTGCTGAAATGGTAATTTCCCTACAATCTGTCACAATACTACATGTGAAAAAAAGCTTCATAAGCAGAAATTTGTCTTACTTGTCCGGTTTAAGGTCCCTATGAACAATTCCATAAGAATGGAGGTATTCAACTGCTAGAACTGTTTCGGCAAAATAGAATCGAGCCAGATCAAAGGGGAATGGCCCCATCGCCTTGAGTAATGCAGCACAATCACCGCCTTCAACATACTCCATAACCATACACAGGTGTTTCTGAAAAAAAAAAATTTCTTTAAAATTGCTTAGAAAATATAAGTTCTTGATTAAGATGCGCAGTTATTTACTTACGCTAAATCCAACGACAATAGGTTTACGGCCTGTTCTCACCAGGGGTCAAAACAATTGAACAAGAGTTGAAGCCTGTTTAAGTTGACTATACTAAATTCTACTTCAATAAATTAGTTCCTGACCAAGATCATATTTATTTCTCTGTATTATCTTGTTTCGAATTCCTAGACACTTAAATATGCTTCTGTCTTAGGTCAACCCGGGACGTCCTAAAACTAGTTCATAGGATAGGTAGAATATAGTTGGCGGCATGTTATTGCTATACATCTTTCAACATTATCTTAATTTTTATTTATGTTATTGGGTAGGACAAATATAGACGAAAGTAACTCAGACAAACATACTAGTAAGAAGTTGAAACATTTGATCGAATCCATGATGAGAAATTAGCCTGCATTGTACTGAAAACACATTGAGAAAAAACATACGAAAAAGTAAAAAAAAAATAGGTAAATTTTCAATGAGACAATTTTCAGTGAAAAAAATATGCTATCATAGTCGGAATATTTCCATTTTACAATTATAATTTTTTCAACGTGGAAAGTACATACACATATGATAAATTCATCTTCCTCTTCTTTTTATTCGCTTGACAGATTCTTATGGGGGAGGATAAGGAATTTAATTAGGATTCAGATTTCATATACACTACACATACTATAAACACTATACATCTGAATGCGCCGTCTACGAACTCCTTACACTAAAAGGGTGTAACAGCACATGACAGGGCTTAGAGGCTTTTTATTCCACTTATAATGATTATCATTATTCACCAACTGGAATATGGATCCAAAATACTAAAAGTATTATAAAAGTAATAAGTGGGATTTGTATTCGGGAATGTCCAAGTAAATTGGTATAATATTAAAATTAGAAATGTCGCAATTTCCTTCAAAAGCTCAATGAAGGTTACATATCTATACAACAGAAGCTATAAGCAGTTATAATCCGAGACATAGTCGAGGTTTTTGCTCAATAACTTACAACATATTCCAGCTAGAACATTTTCTGTGAAGTAACCAACAGCTCTTTAACGTACATCATGAACAATATGTAAATATTTACGCCGAGATGAATCATTGGAGTGAATGTAAAACGACATTCAGAACTTGGAATTATAGTTAAAGTTTGTTTATTAAGTTTTATATTATATCTTATATCATATATACCTAAACATATTTATAGTTTGAATTCATATGCATTCAACCGCTTTCCTATTATCAAAGTATACTTGGTGAGTACGGTTTAAAAAACGGCATTCAAGATCTCGTAGCTCGATCAAAGATCTCCTACTGTACTTGAATACATTTACTAGTCTGAGTTTTTCTATATGTTTACGCTAGTAAAACTAACTACATCTTTAGCCCTGCGGGCGTGTTGATAAATTCTTCGAATAACATTTGTTTAAGGGTAACATTAGTAACTAAGTTCTTGAAACAAGTTATATGAAATTTTTCAGTGATTGTAGGATGAATTGGAAGCAAGAGGCCTGAGCTAACTTCGATGTTTTTGTAACTTGTGCCCGGCTACTGTGTTAAAGATTATTTGAGGCACAATTATCTTTTATGTGCGCCTTTTCAGCGAGCATCTTTTATGGTAACTATAGAAGAATCCGGACAGTATAGAATAAAGGAATACGTCTTTTGGGTGAATTTGCTGGTTTCAGTGCTAGTTACGGGATCACCAGTTATTAACACTGGTAAACCAATGTTTGAATGATGTCGCACCAGCATATTTCGAGGATATATTTGCTACTGATTCTGATTATCATTTTATCATACTAGGAATGCCTATAAGCTAGTTAACGAGAAGATATATACATTGAGGTAAGCCCATGTGTTAGGTCACACGAGTGTAACCCTCTACAATAGCGTTCCGGACAGAATTAGGGGCTCTGAATCGGCTTCTTCATTTAAATCTATGGTCAAAAGTTCCTACATAGTCGAGATGCAGGGCGAGAGCAGATTTCTTTTGAATGTTAATTTTTTTTTTGTTTAATTAATTAATTGGACCACAGTGCACATGTAATTTTATCTTCTAGTAGTGGTTATATTTATTTTATTGATTTTTTTTTTATTTTTGTCAATTATTGAGAATAGAGGAATATATAAATGAAAGATGGGGTTACCCATGAAGACAAATTCTTCGCACAAAAGCTTAATAGCTTTGTTATTTTTCATTGGAATTATAACTAATGTTTGTTTATGAAGTTCTACACTATATATTACGTATGCATTTCATATATAGTTTTGCTGCTTTGATGTTATCATAGTTCAACTAACAAATATGTGGAAAGAGGGGGGCAAAATTCTATTTTTAAAATCTAGCGGAGGGGGGAGAAACAAATTTTTTGTTTTTTTTTTTCAATAAAGATACAATAAATCCAATGGAAATACGAACACAATTTATCCAAAACCAGGGTGATGGGAGTCAAATACCCACCTCGCCTCATCAAAGCTTAATAGCTTCATCAAAAAATTTAATTTTCCTGAAGTTTAAGAGATACATACAAATACGACGTCAAATACCACCTTACTCTAACTAAAACCAAAACTCTTTCAGTGAATCTTTAAGATATTTGTTGCCTTCATTAGCAAACCCGAACCTCATCAACCTGGAAGCCAAGCCTCCCAAAGCCATCACACAAAGGTCATAAGAATGAAGCTAATTAAAGCAGAGTGGGATAGATTGGCCCCCTTGCGTGTTGCGATTCAACTTTTATCTTACTCGAGTATTCACAGCAAATAGGTCCTCCTTAAATTTGTCCTTCTACTCTTATTGTTTCTCCTTAAATTTG
>JAQQPU010011024.1:12715-28849 GCA_029168905.1 Artemia sp. Kazakhstan ARC1039 | reverse complement strand
CAATATTTTGGAGCACTGAAGACAGTTTGGCGGCGTTCCTTGCCGAAATATCTGCTTTTGTCATTTTCGCTTCTATTATGTCCACTGGCTGACATTACCATATTTTTCCTCTGGTTTTTTACTTTGTTTGTCAAACGTCGGATATAGCCATTGTGGTCCATTGTGGACACATGCGAGAAGTGAAGTTTGGTTATTGCTAATGAAATAAAACAAAATAGGATGAAAATATAATAGTTTATGAACAAATTTGGGCTATATATTTGCACATTACGGGGGGTGTGGGTAAAGCATATAGTAAATACGGAACACGCTGAATAACGCGAGAAGTGAAGTTTCTAAAGAAATAAAACAAAATAGAATAAAAATATAATAGTTTAAGAAAATGATTATAAAAACTGCGCCCAGAAGGCAGAAACATCCTTCAGAATCGTGGTAAAATAAACTGTTCAATCACTATGATTGCAGACTAACTGGTTTTTATCTGATGTTAGTATTGTCACTTCTTGCATGTGTCCTGGATTTTAGAACAGGTACCGTTTTTTTATATCATTGTCCCCTGAAAATTCCTGAATGTGCCATTGCGTTGTTTGCTCTTTGTTTTGCAGAAAAGTCGTGCTTAAATACCGACTCCGTCTACGCTTATTCATTAAATTTATTTGGCTTGTTTCTTTTTTCAAATTTGCCAAATTAGTGTTGCGCAGTTTGTGTTTGTTGCCTACTGGATTGGGGTCACTGAATTCATCCTGGAGACTGCAGAAACATTTAGGTTTCTGTTTTTGCTTCTTTTCCATATAATTGTCTCCTTGGCCACCTGCATGTTAATCAATGAATCGTCTTGAACATTCTTTTTTTTATTATATCTGCATATAGAGGATATGCGGGGAATTCACCCCTTTAAGGACTGCAAAATGACTGTCTTCTAGAAAAAAGCTTAAAAAACTTAGATCTTACTCTCAAATCATGATTATAAACGTATTTGTCAATCCAACTGATTAAATAGGAGGGTCGGTTGGAGTACTTTGGACTAATCTCAGCAGATCGTGATGTTTTTCCCTGTCCCCTTGTTTTCTGCCTTTTTTTGTCTTTGGCCATTGTCCAACCGTGCCAAGATTTGATTGGGCTTCTCAAAAATGACCAGGCTGTGTACAAAAAGCACGAGAAAAGCAGAGAAAGAAACTACTTGTATGCAAGACCCCTGAAGCTTGGTTTTAACTGGACCTTTTTAAGGGAAAAGCAGAAAGAAAATCTGCCAATTAAAGCACAAGAAAGCTGGTTTTCCCGTTGGCTGAACCAGGCATAAGTTTTGATTGTATCCCCCCACATGTGTTCTTATTGTATCCCTGACTAGTCTAAAAATCCCCGGTTTCCTTATCGTTTTTGGTCGAAATTATTGTTTACCTAATCATTATCACGTCTTAATAGCTAGAAAGAAATGATTCTTGATTGAGCACGACCGAGAAAAAATCGATGCCAGATAAAACATAACAATAAAAAATGTTTGCGTCATTTCCCGAAGAAGCAGAATAACAAGAGATTTGACCGGAATTGAATGTGCTGGTAATTTGCATCATTTTTGGCGAGGTAAACCGCAACCACAGAGCTGTTGCTAAGTCAAATTTCCGCAAAGATGATGTTGTCACGTGATGTGTTTAATACTTCGGCAAATAATACTTCGAATTTTAGTCAGGTTAAACGAAATTTAGCCAGGCGCGTACGAAGTTATTTTGGTACTTGTTGAGAATCCGGTAAGTACGTGAAAAGTGAAGTTTCGTTAATGCTAATGAAATAAACAAAATAGGATGAAAATATAACAGTTCATAAACAAATCTGGGCTATATATTTGCACATTGGGAGGGGGGGGGGGGTAAAGCATAGCATTTATTAAAAACGTAACCTAACCTAGCCCAACCTAGGTACCTTTTTTTTGCCCCATCAACCCCAAAAAACTCAAGTTTAAATCTTTGTCACGGTGAGCAACACCTCACAAGGTAGAGAAAACCTGTTTTTCATGTAATTCTTGGTCTTTTTCGATGCGGGCTTTCTCGCAGACTTGCCGGCTTTCTCGCAGACTTGCCGGATTCTTAACAAGTACCGTTATTTTTAAGTGAGGGAGTTCAAGAAAAAGCAAAGGATATGACTCTTTGGAATTTTGAGCTTTTTACAGGTCTAAAACCGAAATCCCCCCCCCCCCACACACAAACGTTAGAACTTGGACTGTCAGATTGGCTCGTTAGTACACTTCTGAAAGTCCGTGAGTGCCCTATGTAAAGTACTCAATATTAGACCCGTTTTTTGCTCCTAAGATCTTAGTTCTCTGAACTTTCAATCTTCTGCCAAGATTTTCGTTTCTTGCCTGAATCGAAGTGCTTAGACCATAAGGCTCACGAGTCAAAAATGCTTAGACTGGAAATATTTATGCCTAATAGTACATTCAGTAAAGGACTTTTATGATATTCTCCTCAAACTCCTTTGAGCACTGAAGATTTTTGAAAAAAAACTGCCCATGAACTAAGATTCCAGTGCTATTATTTTCGTGAAAATCCTTCTCTGTTGAAAGAAATAAGTTCTTAGAAGATTGAGTAGCCAAAATACGGCCCTGTTGTTTTATGAATTATCTTTTATTAGTCAGAAATGCAGGGGCGTAATTTACTATGGGGCACGGGGGACTGCCTTCTCAATACCTCATTTTGCCATACCCTCAGACCTCAGCCCCCCTCCCCCAGTGCAAAAATTGTCAGAACTGAAATAATCCTGCATAATTCAAGCATCCAGAGAAACAGGTTAGTTTTCTTTAGTAGGCTATATCTTTCCCCTTATGGTACTATATGGCTAGCTCATTTTTCCTTTTTCGTTGTCATTTTCACTTGATTTGGGAAAATTGACTCCTACTTTGCCCCCTCCAGGATTTTGATGAGATTACGCCTCTGCAGAAATGCTTTCTGTTGCAGAGTTTTTGCGGCCGTTAACATTGTACAGCGTTCAAAAGGAAACATGCATTAGAACGTGTTGTTGTCCATGGGCTAATTTTAGGGGGGGGGGCTTACCTGGTATAATCGGCACTTCCAATGCTGTATAATTGAAATCTCAAGACAAAATGTCATAGGCAGGGCGATAGCGCTGCCTAGGTAAAGAGCGATGTGTGCACAATATATTATTTTTTTTTCATTGTTTTAGACCAGAGCACTTCTTATAGAAAGTAATGTCATATAAACTTCAGAAACAGCTCATTTTGGGCAATAAACTCCCCTCCCCCCTCCCCCCACGTCAATCACTTCCCCAAACACGTCTAATAAAAATTTTGAGATAAACCATTTTGTTCAGCGTAGTTTAAAGCTCCGAATATTATGACTTTGAGGATGACAACTCCCCACGACTTTCAGGGCGAGGGTTGTCTACTGGGGGAAATAAGTTTTTTTTATAGAAAGGGTGGTCGTATAAGCCTCGGAGGGGTCTCATTTGATTGGTTATCAAAAGTTCTACTGGCATTTTTAACAGTCAAAAGTGATTGGAGGTCAACCAACCCCCCCCCACACCAATCATTTCCCCAAACACATCCAATCAGAACGTCTGAGATAGCCATTTTATTCAGCGTAGTTGAGAGGTCCAGAAAGTATGTCTTTGAGGATGACCCCCCCCCCTCTCCATCGCCCTCAGGGCAAGGGTTGTAAGTTACGCCTTGGGGGCATATAAAGTTTTTTTTTATAGAAATGGTGGCCGTATAAACTTCGGAGAGGGCTCATTGTATTTGTAATCAGAAGTTACAATGCTCTTTTTAAGAATTAAAGTGATCTAAGGGCCAATACCTCCCCCCCCCCCCCCCACACACACGTCGTATTTTCCCGATACGCATCTTATAGAAATTTTAAGATGGTCATTTGTTGTTTTAGAAACTTCGAAAAGGGCTCCATTCGGTTGGAATTTGAAAGGGCTAGTGCCCTTTTTAATAGTCAAAAGTGATCGGAGGGTGACCATCCCCCCCCCTCCACAGCCTTCATTTCCCCCAAACATTTCCAATCAAAATTTTGAGATAGTTATTTTGTTTGACGTAGTTTAAAAGTCCAGAAATTATGTCTTTGAGGATGAGAACCCCCCGCTCCCACACAGTACTCAGGGCAAGGGTTATAAGCTATGACCCGAGGGCATATAAGGTTTTTTATGGAAACGGTGATCGTATAAACTTCGGAAGGGGCTCATTGGATTGGAAATGGGAAGTTTAAGTGCAATTTTTAAGAGTCAAATTTTTCGAAGGGTAGTTATATCCCCCCCCACCTCATTTTTTCCCCAAATGCATCCGATAAAACTTTTGAGATTCCCATGTGTTCAAAAACTGTGCAAAGATTTCATAACACGGCCTTTGCGGTTGACACAACTCCAAAAAGAATGGGGGTATGGGTTTTAAGTTATGCCCCGGGGGCATATAAGGTTTTTATGGAAACAGTGGTTGTATAAACTTCGGAGGGGGGCTTATTGGATTGGAAATCAGAAGTTTAAGTGCTATTTTTAAGAGTCAAGTTTATCGGAGTGGAGCTTTACCCCCACGTCATATTTTCCCTAAATGCATCCGATAAAATTTTTAGATAGCCATGTGTTCAAAAATAGTCTATAGATCTCATAACACGGCCTTTGTGGTTGACAAAACCCCCAAAGAATGGGAATAAGGGTTGTAAGTTATGTCCCGTGTACATATAAGGTTTTTATGGAAACGGTGGTTGTATAAACTTCGGAGGGGGGCTTATTGGATTGGAAATCAGAAATTTAAGTGCCATTTTTAAGAGTCAAATTTATCGCAGGGTAGCTATACCCCCCCCCCCCTCACGTCATATTTTCCCCAAATGCACCTGATCAAGATTTTGAGATAGCCATGCGTTGAAAAAATAGTCCAAAGATCTCATAACACGGCCTTTGGGGTTGACACAACCTCCAGAGTATGGGGGTAAGGGTTGTAAGTTATGGCCCGGGGGCATGTAAGGTTTTAATGAAGGGCTGGTCTTGTGAACTTTAGAGGAGGGTCATTTGATTAAAAATGTATAGTTCTAGTTCCATTTTAAGATTCAAGCGTGAGGGAGAGAAAATAGCCACCCCCTCGCTCTCTCTGATATCCTCTTTTCCCCAAACACACTCGGATCGAAATTGTGAGATAGCCATTTTGTAACCAGTCGTCCAAAGAGAATATAAATATGTGTTGAGTAATCAAATATTAGAAATATTTAGGCAAACGTATGAGAACTAAATCAAAACAAACTTTGAGCATGTGGACTTTCAAAAAGGTGACAAAGCAATATCTCAAGAACAACCATACAGGTTTTCAAAAAGGCATATAAGCAATATCATAGGCACCACCACTCTGTAATAGCTAGAAATATCATTGAAACATTTAAAGAAGCTAATTCGATTCAAAATTGAAAGTTCTAGTCATCTTTCTAAGAGTAAAAAGAGACTGGAGGGCAATCAGCCCTTCTCTGAAGCCGAATTATTTCCCAAATACATCCAGTCAAAATTTTTAGACAACTATTTTGCTCAGCATAGTAGAACGGCCCAGCAACTGTCTGTAGGGATATTCGGCATGTCAACCCCACACAATTATGCAATTGGCCCATTATGCTACATAAACTAAATGCTACTTTGAACTAAATAAAAAAGCGTTGTCTTTGCGGTTGCCAGTAAGACACTTCAGCAATATATCGAGAACAACTGGGGGTATTAATTTGAAGCTTTTGGGGCTACTACTGTTACTACTTCTGCTCTTACAATTTAAACAAACAAATAGAGTGTAAGTGTATTCAGGTTGTCAAAGAGCATAGATAGAATCTTTTGGGAATGATATTAAGTTTTATTTTTTCAGGTCAACTTGAGGAGGTATAAAATCAAATTAAACAATACTATTTGTGTCAGGATTAAAAATTGTTGAAAAATTTTCTCCCAACATACAACTAGCAAGCCAAATTATGGATTCTTATAAAAAAAAAAACTGAAAAGATATATTTTATTTTCATGAAAATGACTAGCTCAATAAAAAACGAACAGAAATTAATTAAAAAGAAACTTTCCACAAAACAAGTTTTTCACAGAAAAGTAAAGAGCTCCATTAACCCTAAAATAGGCAGAAATGAAGTCAAGTAAATGTCCAAGCGTAAAACCACCACAAATCACTATCAATAAATAAATAAAACTCAAAACGAACAAAAATTAGAATAAACAGCCGAGTCAAACTCGAAACAAGCAAAAATTAATATTAGTAGGGCAGATAACCCCCATGCCTTCTCAAGGTTAGAACATAATTTGCGCTTTACTGAAAACGCAATACGTTTCAATGTTTTCACTTTTCTTACTTATGTAAACACAAAAAATTGAAGACTTTAAGTAATAAATATCAGTATAGGTATATTAAACTGACAATCCATGCTCTTTTTTTTCTTTTCTTTTTTTTCTTTTTTTTATAGTAAAGAAAAAATTATGTTCTGGCCTTGAAAAGGCCAGACTTATGTCTATGAGTATGAAACTTATGCCTATGACCAGACTATGAGAAGGCCGCACAAAAACTTATTTTGTGGAAAATGTTACAAATATAAAGGCAGCGGTCATTCAGCCAGGGGGAGGGGTAGAGCCCCCCCCCCCTTACGGACGTCCATTTTGCTATCTATTTTAGACCGTGAAGGGGACCTATAATTTTTATCTTTTGAAAGAAGTAAAAAGGGCATTGGCAAGAGTAGTACAACACACCTTAAGAGCGTTTGTGATCTACCGTGTAAGAAAGTTCGGTTGGGTAGCTCTTAGGGCATCATCTGTGGAAAAGATGGTGTTGTATACTACTTTTGAAACATTAGAGAGGGGTTTACTTAGATTTGATCAACAGAGCTATTTGCAGTACATAACGGATTTAATTCTAATCCATATATGTGAATAACATTGTCGCCACAAAGACGATATTCTCTGGTATACAAGAGGTTACCTAGTGAGCAGCCCCTATAGGATTTTATTTATAAGCCGGTTTCTTATCTCCTTCTGTCCCGAATAACAAAGTTTTTATCGGTTTTATGTGCAACCTGTGGGTGGTGATCCTGGAACTCTTAAAGAAGCAACTATTAACTTGTACAGTCAACCTTTTAATAGCCAAGTTTTTGTTTTGTAAATAAAATCTCAACGTGGAAAGCAAGTGGCGGGTGACAGAATACATTGGAGTTATTTAATTTGGGTTATATAGTTGCACATTAGGGGGTGGGGGCTAGTTTAAGTTGGATTACCTCACCCTAATGTGCAAATATATAGCCCAAACTTTTTTTTTTTTTTTTTTTACTCTAGTGTAAAGTATTTGGAACATAAATTCGAGAAGGCTTTTTCTGGTGTCTCGTTTCTTAGAGATTTGGCCATGTATATGTCAACGAGAACAGTCCAGGGGGGGCTTTTGGGACTAAAGCTAGTCGTGGGAAAGGGTCCGTTCCCAGGCATGGTTGAACAACCAATAGCTGGAACTTCCGTTCCAGGAAAGTTACATTCTTGGCTCATTTCTAAAGGGAGTCCATCTTTCGCCTCCGTCGTAGCTAGTTGTTCTTGTGCTACCTTATTTTCTCTATGTGTATTCTCACGTTATTTAATAAAGACCATGTACCAACGTTTATCGTCTATCTTTGGAATTTACGTAAAACATTACATCTGCCAATACAATAAGGGTATATGGAAAGAACTAAAAAGAGGTTTACAGAGTGGTGACAGCAGAACTTTACACTAGTAATCTGTGAACAGGATTTGGCGCGGTCATTTAATTGAAGCAGGTGACATATTTCTAAACTGACATTTTTCGAGCATTTTTGTTTTCTTCTGTTAGTATTTTTACTCAAGTACAATTTATGTACATCTCCATAAACTAAAAAAAAAAACATGATTAATCACCCTTTACAACTTTTACAACATTTTCGTGCATATTGAAAAGAGCTTACTTATAGTTTCTTGTTTTGTACTGACATCCATAAAAATTTGGAAAATTGTGGCAGAGACAGCAGGGTTGCCACCTGCAGCACGAAAATCCTAGTCAATAGTGTGACTGTAGCACCGAAAATCGCTGTGTAGCCCGCAAATTTGGGCGATTGTAGCACTTTAGGAACTGACCGTAGTGACAACCCTGATAGACAGAATATATCCAGGGTCCACGTCCCCCTTAAAGAATTCCTGAAATAGCGACAGCAGGCACCTATGCGGGAGTAAAGGCAGAAACAATGTCTCCCCAGAGGAGGTCTACAAAAAGTGCTGCTTAGTCAAGGAAAAGTAGTCAACTTGCTGACGTGATTGCAGTAGCCAATTTTAATCTTATGCATTGGTCTTAGTGTAGATGTTAAGAATTACTGATAAGCAAGCAAGCAATTGTCCCAAGAACAATGCTGGGTCTTACCCCCCCCCCCCGTGCAACGACTAGGCTTCTGGATATGTCCCTGAACCTATGCCTTGGATTTGTTTTATTCTAAATATAGTTTATAAATATATTATTTATAATATATAATATGTATAATAGTTAATAAAATATAATATCTAAATATATAATTTATAAATTATAAAATATAAATAAATTCCCCAGAGTAGGTGGTAAAGAAATAATTTCTCTAGAGGGCCTGATGAATTATCAGCACACCTAGGTATTTTTTGAAGGGCGAAGGCCATCAAAAATAGTTTTAGGGGGAGAAAAAAGTTTTAGATTCTAAAAATTCTTTATTTCTTATATTTTTTTGGTGTTCTGGGGGGGGGGTATAATGCTCAGTTGACCTGCTACCCCTTTGTGGTCACCTTGTTTTTCACTGGCCAGGGTTTTAGAGGAGCGTTTGCTATTCTGTTAGCCTATGGCGTTTTAGTGCTGCTACCCATTTATAATAGTATTTCACATTAGTAGTAAGAGTAAAACTACGTGAGTCAAAATTTCAGTGAATGTCGTCCCAATAATTCGAATAAAAAAAAAAAATATGAATTCAGAGATTCCAATGCTGAAACAAATATTGTATAAAAAATATTGTGTTTTCCTCTTAAAATTAAATTTAAAAATTTGATTCAATTTTTTCAATTCAAGTTATTTAATGAAAATGGTTTATTTTTAACTTCGATGTCCTTCGCACCTTAAAGGAAGAGAGAAATGAAAATAAAATACGATGAAAAATAATATAGGCTGCTGACAGTTTTGTGGTTTTTTTGCAAATTGAACGAATTATTCCGTGAGTTTGAACTTTTTAAATTACCTGTTATATAGACTAGTACCTCTCAAGCATAAATTCACTCCTAGAGTTTAATAATATATTTGCAAGTCGTAAATTT
Source organism: Artemia sp. Kazakhstan ARC1039 (assembly GCA_029168905.1). Classification (NCBI taxonomy): domain Eukaryota; kingdom Metazoa; phylum Arthropoda; class Branchiopoda; order Anostraca; family Artemiidae; genus Artemia; species Artemia sp. Kazakhstan ARC1039. The sequence goes on along the minus strand of JAQQPU010011024.1, from coordinate 19,558 downwards.
GTTGTATAACTACTTTTTTATGGTTAGCTTGAAGAATATGTCGGGAAACGGAATCAGTAATAACTAGTGACTGACTAGTAAATTGTGTTATTATTTTTTTTACATATTACAATAATTTTAGTTTTTGAAGTTGGAAAATGCGACTTTTTCGTTGTATGATTTGTAATGGTAATAGCCATATTTGTAATTAAAAAAATTCGTTACAGGTGCTTCTGCTTCTTCTTTTCTTGAAAAGCAAGTTTTTTTTCAGATTGGTAATTTGTACAAAAATCATTCTGATGTTGTTTAACATCAGATGTCTGATGTTGTATAAATCTTCCAGGCAATTCGTTTTGCGCCCTAAAAGTCATATTTGTATCATTACTTACTTTCTTATCATTAATTACTTGGGTTCCATTGTAACTGAACCACCGTGTAACTGAACCCCAAGCAACTGAAATCCTTTAACTGAACCACCGTGTGACTGAACCACCGTGCAACTGAACCCCAAGCAACTGAAACCCTTTAACTGAACCACCGTGTGACTGAACCACCGTGCAACTGAACCACCGGGCACTTGAACCAACGTGCAACTGAACCCCCGTGCAACTGAACCCCCGTGCAACTGAACCCCCGTACAACTGAAACCCCGTACAACTGAATTACTGAACCACTGTGCAACTGAACCACCGTGCAATTGAACCATTGTGCAAATGAACCACCGCGTAACTGAACCACCGTGCAACTGAAACAACGTGCAACTGAACCCCCGTGCAACTGAACCCCCGTGAAACTGAACCCTCGTGCTACTGAACCCCCTTTAACTGAACCACAAGCTACTAAACCCCCATGTAACTGAACCCCCGTGCAAGTGAACCACCGTACAACTGAAGCCTCGTGTAACTGAACCCTCGTGTAACTCAACCACCATCATTGGGTAAAGCACAAGTTAGAATCTTTACATGTTCAACCTTGTTGGAATTGTTTGCTTTTTAAGTCTTTATATAAATTACTGTCAAGATGATTTTTAAAAATGCTCTGTTTTGTTGTCACAAGAATAAAGAACATCGGACGTCATAAACTCTAAAATCCAGATTTATTTCTCTTTTTATATCTGTTAATGGGGGTTACCTTCACCCTGTCACTTTCTACGGGTCTAAGCGTTTACCCCCCTCCCCCGCTGAAAATTTCCCTTCCTCTACCCACGGAAACCTCATCACCTGGAAAATACCCCCCTCGCGGAAATTATGGTTTTCAAAATTTAAAAATCTTCTTTGAGTCGTGTTATTTTTTAGTTTAATTGAGAAGTTCTAAGGGAAGTGGAAAAGAGGAATTTATGTGTAAATCTTGCCCCCCCCCTTCCGTTCAAATACTTTCTTCTCATGAAAGATCCTCCAGAAAACCCTCACACAAAAAATTTCCGTATGTTTCCCAATGCCAAATACTATCTGTAAGCAATTATAGACCAATCAAAAAACTTAAAAAGGAAATGAAACTTCTGCAATAGGGTTATCTGATAGTTTTGTTGCTAGAAAGAGAAGGACATACCTCAAAGGGTGCATTTTGATGCCAAAACATCTTACCTCTCATTGAGCCTTCAAATAAATACAGAATTAGCTCTAAGAGAGAGACGACAGGAGGATGGAGGTAGAAATTGTTTGATAATCCCCTGGCATTTCTAGTCTTTTTTTTTATAAGGCGAAAGTAATTGGAGACGAACCAACCGCAAGAGGTGTTTTTTGGGGGGCGGATTTTCCACGGGTAGGTATTTATGGGAGGGGGTATTTTCCGCGAGGTGTTATTTTCCGCGGGATATTTTCCTTAAGGGATGTTTTTTTGCGGGGGGGGGGGGGGTTAAATGGCGGCTCTCACCGTCTACATACTGAAATTTTTTACCACTTTGATTATTTTGTTGTTTTCGTTTTATGGTATTTTCTACGCTCGTAGTTGTTTACCGTTTGGTTTGAAAAAGGTTAATTATTTGCTTCGGTGCAACGGTTCAGTTGCACGGTGGTTAGTTGCACGTTGGTTCAGTTACGCGGTGGTTCATTTGCACAATGGTTCAATTGCACGGTGGTTCAGTTGCACAGTGGTTCATTAATTCAGTTGCACAGTGGTTTAGTTGTACGGTGGTTCAGTTGCACGGGGGTTCAGTTATACGGGGGTTTAGTTACATGGGGGTTCAGTTAAATGAGGTTGAGTTGCACGGGGGTTTATTTACACGAGGGTTTAGTTAAATGGGGTTCAGTTGCCCGGTGGTTCAGTTACACGAGTTTTCAGTTACACGGTGATTCAGTTACAGGGGTTTAGTTGCTTGTGGTTCAGTTACACGGTGGTTCAGTTACACGCACACTAGTTACTTGATATAATGGGTAAGTGTTTGCAACACCCAGCTAATCATATCCATGTAGGAATTGCGTACAGTTTGTAGGTTCATTTAAAGGTAACAGATTTTATACGTAGTTTGGTAAACCATACTCAGTTCTGTCGAGTGAAGTTTGGTTAATGCTTATGAAATAAAATAAAATGTGATGAAAATATAATACTTTATCAACAAAATTATGAAAACTACAACAAAGAATTATGGGAGGGGGGGGGGCATTCCGTATTATATTAAATACGTAACATAAACTAACCTAACCAAAATACCAACTAAATATTTAATTAAAATATAGCTACAATGTAGTTTCCCATCGAGCCGAAGCTAATATTGTCTGGTATAAAGACCATGAAAACCGGTTATTATCCCATGTTCGTGATGCAAGATCTTGAGTGTGGTTGCTATAAGACAAAAGTGCCCGGTTTTATAATTAGCCTATAAACTAATAAGAAGAACGTTGTCCAAATTGTGCCTTTGCCAGATCTTTTGTACAGGGGGGAGAAAATTTTTGGGAAACGAGGCGTGAGCCGCTTAAGGCCGTTCCTTGACCTTCTGCAGTGCGTACAATTGTTGTATTATAATTTTCTTATGTTATTGGCAACTTCTATAACTAGACACTTTTTCTGCCTATTTTTACAAAAGAGCAACAGCCATTGAAATTGTTGTTTTGATTTTTTCTTAAAAAAAAAACACAAAAAAACAGGACCAATCATTAAAGAGGCAATCCTGTGGGAATCGAAAGGCCTATTCAGAATGATATTTTTTAAATATTGAGGTAAAACTAACGTTAATTTAAGCCAATAATATTTTTCATGATCTTCTGATTGGTTGAGATATTCTATGAAATTTCTGTTTGGATCAAACAAGCGATGGCTAAATATCGGTAGGCCTATTAGTAAAATATCATTGCGAATTAACCCTAACAGTGATCAAAATAGCTAGTCGATACAATCGACAATTATTACCTATAGGAGCAATTTTTCTTTGTAAACTTTATGAGCAATGATTGAAGACCCAAATATGGGATCTCATTTCTAAGGCTGCAACAAAAATGTAGATATTAAAACCTTCAGGATATTGCTTTGGGGGTGTAGGAGGTGATATACCCCTTTAATTCTTTTTAAAATGTGAAACAATGTTTTATTATTTATTTTTTTAAACGTTCTAGGGAATCCCTGCGATTTTTCAAGTTGTTGCAGAGAAAAGGGGACTGTGTTTTTACTTCTTGTTGTCTTGAAGCATGTTCCTGAATAGGTGGCCCGCATAGCAGCTCTGATTTTCAAATTCCGCTTACCTGATATTTGACCAACAAAACTTTCTTTCTTTATTTTAATCAACCTTTTTATACAAGTGTTACATCGTCCCAACTTAACCAGAGCAAGCGGTCCCAGCCCCAACCCCAAATTCGCCACTACGTTAGCACTGGGAAAAATTGAAAAAAATTGGCTTCAGAAAACATCTAAATTAATTTTTAGATTTTCCCCTCCCCTATGAGAAATTCACTGACCTTTCTCATCAGGGATTTTTCACAAAAGGATTTTTTTTTTGGGGGGGGGGGGGGTAAAAAAAAAAAGTATCAAAGATTTGCTTTAATATAAAATTAAAACCAATAAATATAAAATTGAGAATATTCCAGTGTTGTATCTTTGTTTTCTTTTTTTATATCAGTAATTCGAATATTTACGTTTCAGATTTCAGAATTGAATAGGATAGACCTTCAAAACGGGACCAAAAATCATCATTTCTCACTATTTGCAAATAAAAAAAAAGCATATAATTGTCGAAATTATAGAGCTCCCTCGCATATGTGGGTGTGGTTTGGGGATTCACCATCCCCAATGAAATCAGAAGATAGGTCTGTAATGTATTGTTTTGTAATTTAGATCTATACCCAAAAAATCAGACCTATGTCAATTATAGACATACATATACATACTTGTTTGCAAATGGAGTATAGGAGCCTCCCTCTAGACTAGACTAATCGAAGAGATCAATGTGAAGAAGATTCGAGAAATCTATTTCTGAATTTCTTCACTATTTGTGTGTTCATTTTGCAATAAGTGATGTCAATCCAAAAAAAATATAGGGGGTGGGAGCAAATGTATTTTTCAAAGTATGTTGTTTTTTCAAATTTTAGGAGTGAAAATTCATGCAAGGTTTTTTTTTAATGCAAATACTAAAAGAGGGTATTCTTGAATGTCTAGGGGTGGATGCAAACAATCGAGCGGCCCCCTATATATCCCCTTCTCTCAATTATCCCAATCTTTGGAATAATATACGAAGCCCTCCAGCTTTGGAGAACAATTCGCGACAGCAGCCCCTTAATCTGCATTTGACAGTAATGTTTTTTTTAACTCCTATTGAATTACAGCAGCAGTATTTTGCATGATTATTTTTCATTATTTTCAGCTTGTGGCTTAATATCCCACCGAACATGTTCGGCCACTGGTTTACCCGCTTGTCTCCAAGTCACATCTGAGAAGAATAATCGATATTCAATCGACGAATCAGGTAAGAGATATAGGGAATAGAGAAAAAGAAAAGAGCCCTCCCCTGTTGCCAACTCCGCTTTCGCCCGGAAATAAAACATCAATTATGAAAAAAGAGATTGTTTCGCAACTTGAGGGGAAATGGCGAAGGTTTCGCGAAGAATGTTACCCGTACTTAATGACCCATTGTAACTGCTGTGCTGGATGTGGAGGAGTTCATTTATTTTAAATTAGGTTTTAAGCTGTGATAAAATTGCGTAAGATTATAGTTAGGCTACTAAGGCAAATTATAAAAATAAATTTTTGCTGATGTTTTTTTTTTTCAGAGTTTCTTTTGAAGGGCTAATATTTATATACTTTTGGATCGTAATTTACTATAAAGTATGGCTGAAACTAAAATTAGAATCTTAAGGTTTTGCATTCAAAACAGTAGTATATATTCTTGAAAATGTAGGGGAGGGGAAAATGCATTCTTCATAACCTCGGGGAATTTTGTTGTTTTTATTTTTTAATGAAAATACCAAAAAGGGTATTTTCAAAGAAAATACCGAAGTGTATTTTTCAAGATATGGGAGAAGTAATATAAAAGGGGAATAAATACCCCCCCCCCCAACTCAGTTATGTTTATTTAGTGTTTCATTTACCAGGTTTTAGTAATAATAAAAATATCCTAGATATTTGAACAAGTAGCTGGTTTTGTCATACTAATGTGAAAATCACAAAAGCAATTAAGTTAAAACACTTTTACTCCATTATCAAGAAGATTAGACCCCCTACATCAGAATTTTTGAAGGGTAAGGATAAAAAAGTTCTCTGATAATTTAAATAAAAATTGCCCAGAAATACGAGAAAAAATATTTTTTTTTTGGGGGGGGGGGGGGGGTTAAAATGCCACATGTAGAGACTACCACCCAAAACTTATCAAAACCTTTTTTCCTCGTTAAATTGTATAGCTTCATGTTTTGTATGTTCTCTTTTTTTTCGCTTATCTGTGGGGAAAACAAAATCTCGAAACGGGTTTCCTCAGAGTTTTCGGAATTTCAAAACAGCCATTTCGTGGCAGAGTGGCGCAGGCCCCAAAATCCTTGAACTATGTACTAGAAACCATGGGAATAAATTATTCTTGATAATTGTTGAAAAAAAGTATGAATTTATTCAAATGCTCGAACAGAAAACACATATTAACTACTTTGAAGTTGCTTAAGAGCAGTCGTCTTCTTTTTTACTAAATTACTTCACCGTTAAGGAGTTCAGCACATATCTCATGTATATCTGACAAACATATTGTCAATGGGGTGCTGGCGTCCTGCCAACAGGTGTACATCTTGGAGTACTACGAATGCTGTCATTGGGGGTTCTGGCCTCTCTTGCACCCGGGTCAAAATATTGATTGCCCCCCCCCCCCCCGTCTTCCAAAAATTTTCTGAACAAATGTTAACAACATTTTCGTTTATTAACAAGTTTTTTATTTATTAACAAAATGTTTTATTTAATTGAATCTGATTTCCTAATTTATATGGGAAAAGGTATAGGAAAAATGAAAGTTTCGGATTCAATTTGCTTATACCTACTGCCAACAACGTCCTCTATTTTACCGAAAATAAAATCTCAAAAATTACAATGTGACTAGTAAGTGTTAAAGAGGCCCTAGATGGTCAATCATTTTGGTCAAAAGTTCCCGCAATCCATTGACATTTGCTTCAATTAGTCTTCAATCGGCCCATAATTTCTGAGAGGGTGACCTCTGCATCTTGGTCTTCGTCCCATCACCTTTTGTGATTTCATCTTTTTTTTTAACCGCTACAAATGAACCTGGAGATGAAAGAACCTTCTGCTTGAATTATTGACTACAATTTTATTATTTATGTCCTTTAATTTCTCCTCAAATTTATTTTTTCTGACGTAAGTGAAATGCAGTTCCATGCAGCCTCTGACATCGCTGTCACAGGATATTGATAAAGCAATACCTTCGTAATTCATTTGATCTCTTATTGT
>JAQQPU010011024.1:0-12315 GCA_029168905.1 Artemia sp. Kazakhstan ARC1039 | reverse complement strand
TATATATATATATATATAGGGATAACGTGAACATTAACGAATCAAATACTTTTCTTGTACCTACTTATTATGAGAACATTTGGCCCTCTGCAAATATTTGCCATATAATACCAGTAAATATGGGGTGAGATTGTATATTGCAGTGACGTTTATTGCGGGGAAATGTTTTATTGTGACGTCGAGTCTCTTTCGCTAACTGAAATTATGGGGCCAAGATGAGAAAAGAATTTGCAAATTGCTGAGGGGTGAGGTCGCGAATGCAATTCATGATTGTGTGTTTTTCATTGAAAACTAAGTGTGACAAATGGCACGTAAAATAGTTTCACAATAAATATTGGTAGATTGCCCTTTTTTCGTAATGTATGTGAAAAACGTTTGTAATGTTTAAATTATTCTGGAAATGATTTCATTTCTATATGACAACTTCATTGAGGATTGCTTGAATTGAATTGTGTGAATGTTTTTTCCCCAACCTTATGTTTAGCAGGCTAATTATCCTTTGTAGGGTCTAATTTCGGGTCTTCATTGTTGTCTGTATTTACGAATAATGTTTTTACATACAATAAATTTACTTGCAAATAATTTAAAGAATAAAGAATGTTTTTATATGTATTGTGAAAGAAAAGACAAAGTGCCAATATTTTAGAAATTAGTTTATATTTTTATCACACTTAGATAATATCTTATTAGGATTAACCTAACTTGACTTCTTGGGTTGTAGGGGTATATCATCAGGAACGTCGTTTGGGGGTGGCAAGAGGGGACATTTCCCCCCCCCCCCCCAATAATGTGGAGAAAAAAATTATTATATATCCCATGCCCTTTGAATATCCGGATATGGACCCTTCTTACCCCCTCCACCCCCCTCCAGTAAACATGCTGGAGATTCGCCCCTGTATATCATATAAGTACCATTTGGCCAGCAAAAAGTTTTGTTGTTGGATAAATACTAACTCAAAAATGACTAAATCTGAAAAAAGTGACTAAGAAAATTTATGCAAAAAAAAAATCAATTGAATGGCATCTGGCCAAGAATAAAAACGACTGATTAGGCATCGGTGCCAAGAAAAGAGCAAATTCCAAAATTATAATGGGCAAATTAACAGTTCACAAAGAACAAGCGTAAACGAAAAACAGGAACAAATTATACATATTTAAATCATTTTAGAAATTATCCTATTTGGACAGTAAAAAGTATAGCGGTGGATAAGCATTCAAAAACTGACTCAAAAATTACTAAACGGTGGAAAAGATGGTTAAGGGAACTGACCGAAAAAAACGGATAACATCTGGCCAATGATAAAAAAAACACCGATCAAAGACCAAACATGCTCCAGCCTATTCTGGAGACATTATCTCCAGGGGGTAAGAAAAACAAAACTGACATCAAAGAATTTCTTATATGTTTTTTTTTTTTTTTAAGGAAAATGTTATGTCACTTAAATGCAAGAAAAGAGGCTTAAAGAAAGTACGTAAAATTTGTATAGTTAATAATTTTTATAAATAATTAGGTGATCAAAGACTAAATACCTAAAAAGAAAGATTTGTCCTACTCGAAAGGGCAGTTTTTAGGTCAAAGAATCGGATATCGGATTTGCCAGGAAACTGGAGCGATTTCTTCGGTCTGCCGCTAAAATTATTTTTAAGATAGTATTGGTCAAAGCCCATCCACACTGAGATTTTACTACACCATTATTTAGATGGTGTTAATTTGAGCCAATCAGAATTTTCCGTAAAATTTTTCGGTTAATCAGAAAATTACATGAAAAATCGAATTGTGTCAAATTAGCGCTAGCTAAATCTCTGTATTAGTAATATCCCATTGTGAACGGGCCTTAAAAGTGACTCGATCACTTTTCGAACTATGATGCGATTTTCTCCGAAGTAGGCGCTAAATTATAGATAAAATAATATTAAATTGAATAATGTTTTAATTAGCCAAAGGCGCTTGAAACAAATCTTAATGGATATTAAAAGCTTTAGTATTGAGGGACATGTAAGGGACATGTAAATTGCTTTCTTATTCATTTTTTTTTCTTTTTTTGCTTGCAAAACGAGCGTGATTGGAAATTGCGGTAATATTCTAGATTATGGGCTTTCGTTGATCTTGGAAGGTAGTTCGGTTAGGTGAATGAAACCTTCTGGAATAAATCCAGAGGCTAAAATATACCCTAGGAACGTATTGCCAAGCTACTGTTGTTGCCTATTTTTGTTTCCAGGGCTTAGAAAACTATATGCATAGCTGTTGACTGTCTAAATTTTGACAAAATATTTTTTCCCTATTTTGGGTTTTCAATATCTTTTTCATTGACTCTGATTTTTGTTAAGGCAATTTCTGTTATTTTGGTAGAATTTTAAGCTACACCAGTTTCTTTCCCAAAAATTTAAGAAACAGATTTACAAATTTTAAAAACCTTATGTACCGCATCAGGATTGAGCAAAGATATGAGGCTCAAAACACTTTCCTATGCCTGATTTGACCAGTATATCTATTTTTCAATGTTTCACTTTTACAACACAAAGATTGTAAAAGGTCACCAAAGGTCAATGCCCTTTGGAGGGGGAAGGAGTGGATATAGGTGCTTCAAAATACCTTCCCAGGGAATCATTAAAGCTCCGGATCCTTTCGTGGTAGTTCCATTCACTTAACGTAGAATTTTATAAAATTTGTATCTGAAAAACGATTATTTATTCTGTCTTACATACATTTTTTTCAAAAGTTAGTTTGGATCATAAGAGGTCCAGAAAGACCTTGTTGGCCTTTATCCACTGCTTGCATCTATGGAAGTTTTAGTTCATGGGAGGCACAGACCCTTATTGTGGACTAATTTCCCTGATTGGTACAAAAAAGGCTCATTCTTGTAGGTCACGCCCCCGCGTAACATAATTGAATGTACAGCATATACCCAAATGGATTAACATTATTCAGCTGTGCGCTCATTTTTTATTCAATTCAATTTATTGAAATAAAAACAAGATGAAACATAACACCAATAATAATATGGATCCTGGAAGCGAACTTGTTGTGGACCATAGCAACAAAAAATTGAAAATGAACAAGAGAGAAAAAAAAAGAAAAAAAAACAGAAAAAAAGAGAAAACACGGGTAAATTAAAGCAAATTGATTAAAAATTTAGAGATTTATAATATCAAAGTTTAGTAACATTGTTATACAGCGTGCGAAAACTTGTGGATAGCTCGATACTGGAGGGTATTATATTCCATTGAAGTATAGATTTATAAATGGGGGATCGCTGGGCGGAGCTAGAGACACACTTGGGGACAATAAAGGAACGGTTGGATGAACGGAGACATAGGCCTTCAGAATTATTGCAATTAAAATAAGATATTAATTGGGGAGGAAGGTTTTTATGGTAAGCGGAGTATGCAAGGGATAAATTTTATTTTTTAATAATTTGTCCAAAAGGAATAATACCAAAATCGGAGAACAAGTCCTGGGTGGGATATAGTCGGGGCAGCCGAAAAACTGCTTTGATGGCACGGTTTTGGGCAGTTTTTAATTTATTGGTAACTGAAGGATAAGTGTTGCCCCAAACAGATCCGCAGTATGAGATATATGGGTAAATAAAAGACTAATAAAGGGTGACAAGGATATCAGGGGAAAGAAAATTATTCACACGATTAATCATACTTACCTGTCGCAAAATTATGGCTCTGATGCAGGATACATGAGTTGCAAATGATAGGGAGGAGTCTATGTGGACACCAAGAAACTTGGCAACTTCGACATGCGGGAGGAGGATTGGTGGAATATTTTAGGCCAAGTGCTTGCTGAGCTTCATTTTTTTTGTAAGGGGTTCGAAATAATACAACCTGACTTTTCTTGCTGTTAATGGCCATGCAGTTAACGAGAGACCATTCCTGTACTCTATTCAGAAGAATTTGAGCAGAGGTGACGACGGATGGTAAATTAGGGCCGGCGATGAAAAAGTTGGTATCGTCAGCAAAAAGTACTGGGTGCACTGCTGGACCCAGGCCTGTAACCAAATCATTAATATAAAGGAGAAAAAGTATTGGACCAAGAACAGAGCCCCGCGGGACGCCCCTCCGGACAGGTAGGGGATGCGAGGTCATGCCGCCCAGACTCACACTCTGTACTCTACCAGAGAGATAGGAGCCGAACCATGAGAAAGGAATTCCACGAATCCCTATGTTCTTGAGTTTACTTACTAGAACACTGTGATCAACCATGTCAAAGGCCTTAGAAAAATCCAGAAATAAGCCAATTACAGTATTTTTAAGGTCAAGTTGGGAACGGATAAACTGTGGTGTCGATTAGTGCATGAGCAGTTGAAAATTTGGAACGGAAGCCATATTGATGAGAAGAAATCAACGAATCTGAAGGATTAATCCCAAATAAAAAGGAAGAAAGACGTCGGAAGATAATTCTCTCAAGCACTTTGGATACAACTGGGAGAAGTGAGATTGGACGATAATTACTTATCTCAGACGGATCGCCTTTTTTATGAATCGGGATAACAATTGCTGATTTAAATATTTCTGGGAAGACTCCATTGATCATAGACAGGTTTTCTATATGCACAATGGGTTCACAAACATAGGAAGATGCAGTTCTAAGAAGCTTATTACTTATCCCAAGGAAGTCAGGTGCACTACTATTAAGAGAGAGATTCGATAACTTGAAGCACCTCATTACTATAAGTTGGAGAGAAAAATATGGATCTGGGATTCTTGCTAGGGTGTACTGACTCGGAGGGGGAACAGGAGTTAGCATTTGGAATATTGGTGAAATAATTATTAAAAGCATCCGGTACTGAAATTGGGTCAATTAATCTGCCACTGATGTCCTTAAGGTTAATAGGTATAGATCTTGAATTCCTTTTTTTTAAGAATTTCATTTATTGTTGACCAAATTTTTTGCAAGTTTCCTTTGCAGTGAGTGATTTTTGAATAATAATTTTTTTTTTTTGCTTCACGGATGAGTTTGGTATATAAGTTTTTGTAATTTTTATAATTAGTTAGGTCAATAACGCTACTGGTTTTGCAAGCTAACTTATATGGGTAATTTTTACAATATGAAGAGATTATCAGGCTATTGGACATCCAGGGGTGTATATAGGTAGTTTTTCGGTTTGATTTACAGACTGGAAAGGTTGAACTGATAAGATCACTCAGTCCCTGTGAAAAACTATTTGTGGCTGAATTAACATCCTGACAATCCAAAACCTTTGACCAGTCAAATGATTTCAAACGATCCGTGAACCGGTTCATATTCACAATATTATATATTCTATTAGACGTAGGGGTATTAGTTCTAGGGTGTTTAGTAGTTGGTTGGAAGGGTAGGGAGAGATAGATTGGAAAGTGGTCTTACAGGTCAGAGAATATTATTTTGGAGGACAGGTGGTTTCCCAGGGAAGTGGATACAAAAATGTTATCAATTACATTTGCGGTAGACCTCATAGGATCAACTCTAGTAGGAAAAAGGATTGTTGGAAGAAGACCACTTGAGGTAAATGTTTCAGAGAAGGTATCACAATCATTATTACTGCTAACATTTAGTAAATTACAATTGAAGTCCCCAAAAACTATTGCTTTCTTTTGTGGTAAATTAATAAAACTAAAAAAGTCATCAAAAAGATTACAAAAGAAAGGTGTCGGAAATGAGGGTGGTTTATGAAACAATGAAAAAATAAAAGAATTGTCAACACTTATATCAACAATTATTGAATAAATGCATCTATTATTTATAGGTTGCGAGAATAAGGATTCACAGTGTAATAGCCTGAGCCGCGTTTTCAGGCTCAGCGGGTTCGAACACGGGTTGTCCTCGTCTAGTTTCAAGTTTCTAGTTTTTCGTCTAGTTTTGTCTAGTTTCAGCGGGTTCGAAGCTTCAACCCCGTGTTTGATGCACTAGATGCACTGCTGCACAACGCTTGATGCGCTAGACGCGAACAACCCGTGTTTAAAGACGGGTTGTTCACGGATCAGCAGGTTCGAACACGGGTTGTTCTCGTCTAGTGCATTAAGCGTTGTGCGTCAGTGCATCTAGTGTATCAAACACGGGGTTGAAGCTTCGAACTCGCTTAAACTAGACGAAAAACTAGAAACTTGAAACTAGACGAGGACAACCCGTGTTCGAACCCACTGAGCCTGAAAACGCGGCTCTGGTGAATTTTAGACTTGACCGAATGTAAAGAGAAATGCCACCAGAGGACTTGGTTAATTTTCAGATTTTTATAAATCTGATCTTATTTGAACCTTCGAACAAACATCTGTCCCCGCAGGAACTTAAAAAAAACTAATTTTCGTATAGGCTATTAGACGATGCATTTTTAAGATAAGTACTCTTGCCATGGGTATGGCCTGGACTGGGAATATGTCAATATGGCTAAATCTTTTGGCGAAATGTAGCTTTACATGGCAACTGTGGTTGGTGGTCAATGTTTGGGACATAATTTCAGTTGTATTGAGTTTAGGAAGAGAAAAGAATATTCCCGGAGGAGCTTCCAAATAAGACCTTGTTTATCTTATTTTCCGGAAGTTATTTCCCTTTTCCACGTATATTTTATTAACTTTGAACCTTGTGGAGGCGTCATGACCTTCTGACTTTTTGCCAGTGTTGCCAAATGTTGTCTAGGTGACTGACTGCTTTTTTGTGGTTCCCGTGATTTTGAATCCCTTTTGTTCTTTTGGGTTCATAGGTTTTTAATGGTATAGTACATATTTCAATCAAATAAATAAAATGCAAAATAAATCTAAAATAAATAAATTATCTGATCAACGAGGAAGCCGAAGTGAGTGTTAGATGGAGGATTTATGTGAAACCAGATTTGTGAAAAATTGTCATTGAAAAAATAGAAATTGAAATTGCATAGAAATCGCAAATTCATAGAAATTGCACCTGATGATTTTTCTGATTTCAAAAATCGCGTATATTGCGTGTGCAAGACGTGGCGGGTGCGCCACAAGTGGTGGCATAAGTGGTAGTCTAAGATGCATCAGTTGCAGGAGAGTCGGTGAGCCCCTTTATTGCTCGGTTGAAAACTTGCAGAGGCGATGGTCAAACACATTTATCGCCGTTGTAAAGAAACAAAATAATTACTCTGGATATTTCATGTTTCATATCCCTTTGCATAAATGGCACTATGTTCGAAAAACCTCCAAAATGTCAAAAAAAGACTTTGATATTTAAGCCATCAAGACTGGACCACGGGGACATTCTTTTTTTTTTCATAAGACCCACCTCTTTTTTTAAACAGCTAAGTATGTAACGTGGATTTTCGTGTAAAAAATATCGTCCACAGGACCTTAGGGATTTTCCCTCCCCCCTTCCTTTCGATGGCTTTCGATATTGTACCGGCAGACCGCATTTTTGTTGTGTGTATTGTTTGCTGTATTTATGTTTTGCCTCTCTAATTATATTTATTTGAAAGCCGTTGTGTAAAACAAAAAGATGAGCAGAGAGTAAGGAAAAAAGTAATATCTTATAGCAGTTAACACAAATGAAAACAAAGGCCATATGAATGACTTCAGAAAAAGAAAGAAAAATAAAAATAAATAATGTAATTGGGTTATTCAACTCGAAGGATGGCGTGGCTGGAGTAAACCGAAATTGTTGTTTTTCTACAGAAATAATGGCATAAACCGTGTTGTACCTTTATCATAAGATAATCCGTTAGAAGTTTATGGGTTAAAAAAGAATATATAAGGCCATACCTATGGCGCAAACCCTTATCTGGATCTGATTCTTTTTGTCAAATAAAACTCTGGGTATTAAATAACATAAAGTTAGGAAAACATCTAAAATGCAAAGTATTACTTAGATAGCATGCAGACAGACCACTTTTTTGTTATGGCACTATCAACTATGGATATAGTCAGACTTTCATTTACTTTTGAATATAAACCTCAGATCGTGCCCTGTCGACATGTAATGAAGGATAACGCAAATTCTTAACTCAATAAAACAGAGATAGATGACAAAAGAGGGACCATGTTCCATTCTTTGGATTACTAACAGTTAGTTGTTCGTAACATGATCGTAGCTGGAGCTTGGTGTCTCCATAAGGAGACACCAAGGAGACGTACATAAATGTACGTGGAGACTTGGGGAATTCATGTGCTATTTTCAGAAGGACAGGAGGATCAGTGGCATCTATTCCCCTTTCCGGGGATCTACAACTTAGATTTTCATCGAACCTTAAAGGGAAGTAATCTCATGAAATAATTTCAAGGAACAGTCAAAGATTGCTCCGTTGGTCCCCAAAGAAAGATTCTTGACTCATCGTTTGACTCTCGTTGATCACTTTTTTGCCATGTTACTGTCAACTGTGAACTAAGTCAGAATTCCATTTACTTACGAAAATAAATTCCATTTACTTTACGCATTTGTACTTTGTTGATATGTAACTCAACTCAATAAAGCTAAGATAGGTGACAAAGAAAAACATAACATTTCATTATTAGGATGGCTAAACAGTTGCTCGTTGCATGATCGTATGTGGAACTTTGTCTCACCATAAGGACATTTATAAATATACGCGGAGATCTTCTGATTGAGCCGTATATGATTAGATGGATTTAGTCATCAACAAAATAAGAATTACCAGTCGTGAGGACACGCCGTGGTTCTGACTGTTAATCTCACTATAGTTTTGTTGATGTTTTGTATAATAGCCTATAGTTTTGTTGGCTACCCAAAAATACATCACTGAAGACAAGAGCTGGGAATCCATTTCTGAAGATAGCACTGACTCAAAAAAGTGTTCTTATGCACAAAAGTCAAAGAGAAGAGATCGCGAATGTTTATGTTTATTGCGAAATGGAGTGTTGTTAAAGTTCTCGCTGACAAAGTATCGTCTAGTTGAATTTGTGATAGACTTAATTGTGATAATTTGATGCAACAACGTAAAATGTTACATAAATATGTTAATAAAGCTACAAGGAATGATAGAAGACTGTCATTCTACAAAGAATGATAGAATGATCGTAGATACTCTACCTCGGTACTGTCCTTTTCAGTTAGTTCAGTTCAATATGGATTTTAATTCAAAAAAAATACATATAAAAATACACTTAACTCAATTCCTTGTGTATTGATGTACGTTTGGGCCCGTAATAATTACACACTCTAAATAAAGCGTGGCCTCCACGCTGTAGTGTGGAATACAGCGTGGCCTCATCCACGCTCCTGAAGATATCAGGGGTGAATCTCCAGCATTTTTATTGGGGGAGGCAACATGGATTCACATCCGGATAGTTAAGGGGTATGGGATTTATGATAATTTTTTTCGATACTATTCTGCTATTCTATAAAATTTTTCGGTACTGTTCTATTATCTGTAACACACGCGAGAAGTGAAGTTTGGTTAATGCTAATGAAATAAAACAAAATAGGATGAAAATATAATAGTTTAGAAACAAATTTCGGCGATATATTTGCACATCAGGAGGGGGTTGGGGTAAAGCTTAGCGTATATTAAATACGTAACCTAACCTAGGTACCTTCCTCCCCCCCTAAACCCCCCAAAAATAGTAGTTTAAATATTGCAAACGCAATGACATACCCCGGTTTGTGATCGAATTTTTTATTGACAGATACCCGTTTGACTACTTTCTTTATCATCTATCGAGCATGTTTTACAGATGAAAGAACAGTACCTTCTTTCTCCTCATTATTGGGGGGGGGGGCCCCCCCCCCCCCCCCACCAAACGACCCCCCTGAAGGAAGGCAACTACTTTCTTACACATAGAACATTAACAAACTGGGGAAAAGATGTTTTAACAATGCATTAAATCAGCCAGTTTCTCAACAACCACTTTGTACCGCGATATACCCCTGTCTCCAGCTTGGAGTATAGTCGGTCCTATTTTGCGCGAAGAGATTGATGTTGAACTGAGGGCTCCGGAGTAAGACAGGAGGATCTCCAATCCCCAAAGTTGTTCCCAGCAGTTATTGCTTTGGTTTTGCGACCCTGTCAATTTCTTGGGGGGTTTTTAACTCGATACTGAGTGGCCGTTTCATGATGACAATTTGGAAGAGAATGGTTTTCAGATGGTACAAAACAACCCTTGATAACTGACAAAATTTACATAATACGTTTATGGCATTGGAGCCACCTAACTTTTATGAAGTAAATACCATTCAAAATGAGATTTTACTAATACCGAGGTTTACCTAGCGCTAATTTGGAATTGGCTAGCGCAATTGGAATTTTTCATAGAATTTTTCAGCCAACTAGAAATTAAATGAAGAACCTGATAGTATCAAATTAGCACTTTGCTTAATTTTTTTTTTCTTCCTTTGATCTCGCCTATTTCTCATGAAATTTGCCACTAAACCAGACATGCACACTGGAAAGGGAAATGAGAGAAATTTCTTTTTCTCGTGAGCAACATTTTAGAAAGTATGTTTAAGTGCGCCACTAAATCCATTTTGTTAAATGTTAAAGAGCAATAGCTAAAAACGATAATTTCAAATCATTTGTATCGGTATCAGTTTTATAGATTCGCAGAAAGCTAACATTTCTCGGGTTGTTAAATATGATATTACCTAGTAATTCTTCAGTCGACATTTTACAACTTTTCTTTCCACGAAAAACGGATATGGAACTAATAACTAAGGGGAAGTCCCGCAATAATTACCCCTGTCATACCGTCTTATGACGATAAAAATTTTTGTTCGTAGTTCTTGATTTAGCCTCTGTAGTTGCTAACTTATTTCGTGACTAAATTTCTATAGGTCAAAGTATGCTGACTGGAAGAAATAACTTAAATTTTTGTCATAAATGCATACAGTACGAAACTTGCGGGAAGGGGGGGGGGTTAAGGGATTTAGGGGGAACGGAAGAGTTTTTTGGGAGATGTTTCTGATAATTTTCAAATCGTGAGGTATTGAAGTGTTACCTTCTAAGGAATAATAGCATGTGTGCAAAATCTTGAAATGCAAAAAAATGACCCCTTGTTTTTTTGTTGTTTTTTTGTTCGTATGTGTATGTTGAATAAAATGAAGTCCAACAACGCAAGGCTTACATGGAGGGGTAAGGGTGGTGAATTTCCTTCCTCTTAAATACTAAATTTTTCCGAATTTCTTGGTACTTTTTATTCAAATTATCGGTACTTTCCCATTATGTGGGCCTGTCACAAAATATACAATGGAAACCAGTCACGAAATAGACCAAGACGCGTGATGAAAAACAGGTTTACTCTGCCTTGTGGGATATAAACAAAGGGTTTCTCACTCCAGGAACTATATTTAAACTGTTGTTTTTTGTGGTTTAGGGGGGGGGCAAGGGCGGATCCAGGATTTTTTTTCGGGGGGGTTACTAATTTTGACTCAGTTTTCGATTAGTTTTACTGATTTTTACCTAGGTTTTACTAGTTTTTGACTTATTTTCGACTCGGTCAAAAATTTCGGGGGATTCAAACCGGGTAACCCCCCCCCCTGGATACGGCCTTGGGGGAAGGTACCTAGGTTAGGTTAGGTTACGTATTTAATATATGGTATGCTTTGCCCCCCACCCCACCCCACCCCTAATATCCAAATATATAGCCCAAATTTGTTTCTAAACTATTATATATTCATCGTATTTTATTTCATTAGCATTAACCAAACTTGACTTTTTAGAAAGGCCCACGTAATGGGAAAGTACCAAATTATCAAATAAAATGTTGTTATATATAAAGTAAAGTTCATAAATAAAGTAAACCTTGTATAAAAGTTTTATATAATGAGTAAGATGTCTTTTTTGTTACTTATTTACTACTCTTTTTTTATTATTATGCATGAATAAAGGAGTCAGTATAAAAGTGGGCCATCTTCGGGAAAAAAGATCCTGGACTTGAGATTCGGATTGAATAAGGAATTAAAATTACCGAAGTATACTCACTTTAAAAGGTAATTAAAAAAAAAGTATTTCCACAATTCCTAAGGGTTATATTGCTGTTGTAGATTTTTTCACCTCAAGGTCTAATTTCATGATGCTTTTTTCAGTAATAACCATTTTATTTTATCTTAATTTAAATTATTCAGTGTTTTATAATCAGTATTTTTATTGTATTTCACTCTTTTGTTTAAATATAGCTCTGCATCGTATTTAATCTTTCGCACAGTGGGTTTACAATTTGTTGATCGAATCAAGAAAACATTCATCGAGACATAAGTAGAGAGCTATCTTATACTCCGAACAGGACATAATTTATGCATGTTTTTATGGTTTTTGTCAGTGAGAATTTGAAAAACAGGAATTTTGTCACATTTATGGATGGTTTTATGGTTTTTGTCAGTGAGAATGAAAAAACAGGAACTTTGTCACATTTATGTCTGTTTTC
>JAQQPU010011023.1:12711-28856 GCA_029168905.1 Artemia sp. Kazakhstan ARC1039 | reverse complement strand
ATTATGTTCAAACTTTCGGGACTACTTCTGCTCTTAAAATGTAACCAAATCAAAATACCGTAAGTGTATCCAAGCTATCAAAGAAAGTAAACAGATTTTTTGCGAATGGTATTAAATTTTCCATTTCAGGTCAACTAGAGGAGGTATTAAACTAAATTAAACACTACTATTTGTGTCCAGATTTCAAAAGGTTGTATGTTGTTAAAAATTGCTGAAAATTTTCTCCAGCATACAAATAGCAAACTATAAAGTCTTAAAAAAAACGAAACGATTTAAAGTATTATTTACTTTTTCCCTGAAAAGACTATGTCAATATAAAATGAACAGAAATTAATTAAAAAAACTTTTTCCACAAAATTGGTTTTTCAAAGAAAAGTAAAGAACTCCATTAAAACAAAAATGAGCACAAATAAAATCAAATGATCTACCAAGCGTGAAACTACCACAAATCAGCATCGATAAATAAATAAAACCCAAAACGAACAGAAATTACAACAAATAACCGAGTCAAACTCAAAACGAGCAGAAATTAACATGAGTTAGGCTCAAAACCCCAATGCCTTTCCAAGGCCAGAACATAATTTGCACTTTACTGAAAAAAATACATACGAATGTGCATTGTCAATTTAATAGACATATACTGATATTTAGTAATCAAAATGTTAATATTATTTGGTTTATTAAAGTCATAAAAGTAAAAACATTTATATATTTTCAGTGGAAAAAATTGAGCGTGGGAGGAGGCCAAGTTGCGTTCTAATTTTTTTGGTCACTTAAAAAGGGCACTAGAACTTTTAATTTTCGTTCTAATGAACCCTCTCACGATATTCTAGGACTACTGGATCAATACGATCACCCCTGGGAAAAAAAAAAAAACAACAAATAAACATGCATCAGTGACCTTTCTTCTGGCAAAAAATACAGATTCCACATTTTTGGAGATAGGAGCTTGAAACTTCTATAGTAGATTTCTCTGATATGCTGAATCTGATAGTGTGATTTTCATTGAAGTTCTATGACTCTTAGGGGTTGTTTCCCCCTTTCTCAAAAATAAGGAAAATTTTCTCAGGCGCGTAAATTTTGATGGGTACGATTAAACTTGATCAAACTTATATATTTGAAAATAGCATACAAATCTTATTCTTTTTATGTTCCTATTGGTATCAAAATTCCGTTTTTTAGAGTTTCGGTTACTATTGAGCCGTGTCACTCCTTATTTACGGTTCGTTACCACCAACTGTTTGATAGTAGAGAGAATCTGCAGCATGAATCAGAGAGGATAGAAAAGTATTTTAAGGAAAAGAAACTGGTTTTAAATCTAGAGAAGTCAGCAGTAATGGTTTTTGCAAGGGGAGCGAAGACATCTGAAGAAAATTTTAGTTACGGGAAGGGAGTTGTAAAAGTAGTGAAGGAGTATGGTTACCAAGGCTGTAGACTTGTTTCAAATGGTAGGTGGACAAGAAACATAGTTCTAATGTCAATTAAAGGTAAAAGTTTAACTGGTATATTCTTGAAGAGTTGTATGAAGGATATAGGAGCAAAGGATATCAAGCTACAAAAACGTATTTTTACAAGTAGAATAGAACCTGCCATACATTATGGGGCAGAGATACGGGGACACGAAAGGGGGGTGGAAATGGAGAGGATACAGCTTCATTATTTAAAAGATTAATAGGGTTAGATAAAAATTTTAATAGCATTGTTATAAAGTATGACCTGGGTCTTTTTAGCTTAAGAAATAAACAGTTAGTAAGCATGGTAGGTTATTGGGAAAAAATTATTGCTATGCCAGATTATTGGTTAACAAAAATGCTTTCAGTGAAATGTTATTGGATAAAAGAAAAGATTCTTGGCCTGTGCAAATTAAGAGTATACTAGACAATTGTGGGCTATCAGGATGGTGGAATGATGGCATTGGACCTGGGGTGGAAACTGGATTGATTGCAAAAGCTGTGGAAAAAGTGTTACAAGATCAAGAGATCTAGGTTTGGCAAGAAGACAAGGATATATTTAAAATTTGGGCTCCAAAACGATACTTTAAAATGGGTTTTATCAGTAAGTCTTGGGGGGAGAAGAAAGTATTTAGGGATGGTTAAGGTATGGAGTGGTCCCTTCACTTGCCCAATGTGTGGGGAGTCTGAAGATTTAGAACATTTTATGTGTTATTGTGAAGAACTGAAGGTACTTGGAAGGGAATTCTTTAGGGGGATGTGATGCACAGAAGTTGTCTAGAAAATAAAATAGTAAGTAGTTGCAAAGTGGATATTAAAAATTTGGGAAATTTTGTGAGTGTGGGGATGAGACATAGGGAGGGTTTTCTATCGTAGTGTTACGTAGTGTTTAAAAGTGTTTGAACTTATTATGTTTATGTGTTTTGTTGTATTTGTAACAACCATGGCCCATGGGGCTTTTGTGAGAAATTAATCAAAAAACCTTTTTGCACAAAACGAGTTTTTCAAAAAAAGTAAAGAACTCCATTAAACCAAAAATGAACAAAAATAGTATCAAATAATCTACCAAGCATACAACTACCACAAATCAGTATCAATAAATAAATGAAACCCAAAACAAACAGAAATTAAAATAAGTCAAACTCAAAACGAGCAGAAAATAATCTGAGTAGGGTTCTAAACCCTATGCTTTCTAAAAGCCAGAATATAATTTGTAATTTACTGAAAAAAAATTCAAATGAATTTACTGAAAAAAAGGGCATTGTCAGTTTAATATACATATGCTGGTATTTATTCCTTTAAATCTTAATTAATTTTTGTTTTCTTAAAGTTACAAGTGAAAACATTTAAAAGAATTTAAAATGTTTGGCAAAGCTGGCAAAAACATAATTTCCAGAACTTCCAACTACGTTGAACAAAATGTCTATCTCAATTTTCAAATTGAGATAGACATTTCAAAATGTCTATCTCAAATTTTGATTGGATGTGTTTGGGGAAATGGTAGGCTTGAGAGGGGCGTTAGTTGGCCTCCAATCACTTTCGACTATTAAATAGGGCACTAGCGCTTTCAATTTCCAATCGAATGAGCCTTTTTGAAGTTTCTACAACAACGCTTTCTACAAAACCTTATATGCTCCTAGGGCATAACTTACAACCCTTGCGCTGAGGGCTGTAGGGGGGGGGGGGTGTCATCCTCAAAGACAGGCTTTCTGGACTTTTCAACTACGTTGAACAAAACGGCTATCTCAAAATTTTTATTGGATGTTTTTGGGGAAAAGGTGGGCGTAAGAGGGGTGTTAGTTTTCTTCCAATCACTTTTGACTATTAAAAAGGGCACTAGCCCTTCGAAGTTTTTGAAGTTTCTATTTAAACACTCTATTAAAACCTTATATGCCCCCAGGGCATAACTAACAACCTTTGCGCTGAGGGTGTGGGGGAGGGGGTTGATCATCCTAAGATACATAATATCCAGAACTTTCAACAACGTTGAAAAATAATGGCTATATCAAAATTTTGATTCGAGTGTTTGGGGAAATGGTGGGCGTGAGAGGGAGGTTAGTTGCACTCCAATCAGTTTCGACCAGCCTATTAAAAAGAGCACTAGCCCTTTCAGTTTCCAATTGAATGAGTTTTTTGAAGTTTCTACGACAACATTTTCTATAAAAAAAAACCTTATATGCCCCCAGGGCATAACTTACAACCTTAGCCCTGAAGGCTCTGGGGGGAGTGTCATCCTCAAAGACCTAATTTCCAGAACTTTCATCTGCGTTGAACATAATGGCTATCTCAAAATTTGATTGGATGTGTTTGGGGAAATGGTGAGCTTCAGAGGGGGGCTAGTTGCCCTCCAATCACTTTCGACTATTAAAAAGGACACTAGCCCTTTCAATTTCCAATCGAATGAGCCCTTTTTGAAGTCTCTACGAAAACACTTTCTGTTAAAACCTTATACGCCCCCAGGGCATAACTTACAACCCTTACCCTGAGGGTTGGGGGGTATGTCATCCTCAAAATCATAATTTCCAAAACTTTCAACTATGTTGAACAAAATTGAATGTGTTTGGGGAAATGGTGGGCGTGAGAGGAGGGTTAGTTGCTTTCCATTGACTTTCGACTATTAAAAACGGCACTAGCCCTTTCAATTTCCCAACGAATGAGCCCTTTTTGAAGTTTCTACGACAGCACTTTCTATAAAAAAAAAACATTATATGCCCCCAGAGTATAACTTACAATCCTTGCCCCGAGGGCTCCGACGGGGTTGTCATCCTAAAAGACCTAATTTCCAGAACTTTTAACTACATTGAAAAAAATGATTATCTAAAAATTTTGATTGGATGTGTTTGAGGAAATGGTGGGCGTGAGAGGGGGTTAGTTGCCCTCCGATTACTTTCAACTATTAAAAAGGGCACTAGCCCTTTAAATTTTCAATCGAATGAGCCCTTTTTGAAGTTTAGGATCTTCAAAGTTTAGAGCCAATACCGAATGGCAACAAACATGCTTAGGATCTTCACGAAATGGTCGCCTACCCCTGATTAGCTTAGCTGAAGTAACTACAGCAATACCAAAAACTTTAGTGATGGACAATTTTTTAAGCTATTTTGTGGAAGCACATTATTTATTGTTCTTTTTTCAGTGTTTCCCGTTTTAACATAACAGGTTGTTTTCTTCGCTGCAAATAATTCAACAGGTCAGACGGAGATTTGATCCAAAGGGCAATATCCCCTTGCTAAAAATTTATTTACCAGACTGCAATTCCCACTATCAAATCTGAAAGTCAAAACGAAAGTATGTTTTGTGGTTTTTGGAGTTAAAACACAAGCTAGAAGAGTCATTGAGCCTTATTTTTGATAATATCGTTAATTTAGTTCAATAAACAAAATCTTCAATTGGACAACGTAAATAAATTGGACAATCCTGGTGACAGTACCCCTCCCATTCAACCAAGCAATAAGGATCCAAAAATTGTGATGCCCTTACAATGAAAGTAATTGACTCAGAAGTAGCTAATCTGGTCATAGATATAACCAAGCTTTTGTCAATTAAGAGGATTAATGAAGTTCAAAAAGCAGCAGATGAGGCGTCACCACCGCGAAATGTGAACAACTTGAATAATCAATTTCAATAAATATCTTACACTATTTTCAATCAGATTTTGATGTATTTGTGTTTATGTAACTAAACAAGCTTCTTTGATTAAATTTTTTCTTATTTGTCACTTCCGCAAATATTCGCCATTTCTTTTGTCTGCTCAGAAGCTGCTAATCAGAAAAGGTAAATAAAATCAAGCAATTCTTGTAAATGGCCTAATTTTTGGAATCCAAAGTGAATAATTGAGGTTGTTCTTTGGTGTGTAATAGACCAGGGATAAACATGTGAGTATGAATATGGGCAGAGAATAGGGGGTTTAAACTTTAGGTAAGGTTTTTTTGGAGGGGAAATTTATCGGCAAATTATATCGGTATCGTATTGGTGCGATATCGATATATCAGCATTGGTATCAGACCCCAAAAATTCATAGCTGTCAAGCCCTACTGCTAATCTAAATTGTTGAACTCTGACCTTGATAAATTGACCAATCTTTAGATGTGTGCAAACATCTCTCAAGTGGTCTTTGTAAATCGAATCGTTGCAGTTTGTTACATATTACATTTATGCAAACTTAACCTCTTAGAAGAATATAGGCTACTCTACTCAACTACTGATTATATTAAAATTTGTACCGTTTTCTTTTTAGTGGTGGATGCTATTGTAGGACCAAGGGTCATGTAAAGTTACCGCATCCTTTTATCTACCCCCTCTAAGAAAACTGAACAAGTTCATATATGATGAGATCTGTAAAAATTGTTCTACCCTCTCCATCCACCCTTTATTAGCCCATCACAATGATGCAAAACTTCTCACCAAGGTGATGAAATAAAGCTCAGCCATTAGAAACCCTTCCCAATCGTCAACCCCCCCCCCCGTCTCCTATAATCAACTGGCCCTCATCGTCTTAGACCGTGCCGTTTTTATATTATGCCAAGTCTTTTAAAAACGTCAGCCCCCACTCTGTTTTCTCTAACTCAGAAAACCCAGTTCCTTTCTGGTCACTTACCTTCTCCATTATAAATTTGGCCCTACAATCCCACAAACCATCAATTTTTCTTCATTCCTAATCTGTCATTCTCGTCAAGGTGGTCAAGCATCAAGTTGTTTAAAATATAAGTATCCTGTCCCCAATGTTTCCTGTTCAGTTAATTCTATCTCAATATATTGATCACTATTTTCTTTTCCTCTCAGACCCAGTCCCAACCACATTTACAAATCCGCTTCCCAAACAAGCTGAAAATTTCATCCGAAATAAAATACAGCCTCATTTTCACATTCCCCTTGCTCCCGTCTTTCTCCAACATCTAACCACAAATCAATCCTAATTTTCATAATAGTTTCACTTTCTCAAAACTCCTCATTACAAACATCAAATGCCCCAGTTTTGACAAATTTAGCAAACTATTTTCTCAAGTACATAATAATAATATAAATATCATAAGAGAGTCCCAAGCATAGTATCAAAATCTACTGAAAACTAGAAGCCACTCCTCATAAAAATCTCTCTACGGTGTTTCGTGGCTCACTAGCACTGAAAAACATGCCTAAACATGCAAAAAAGTGATTTTCTTTGTTGCTCAAGCTGGGGGACTGTAATTCTCATATATAGGGATTTCAGCTATGGAGATTCTAATTACGCGGTTATTATTTTGATCCGAAACCTTTTTGTTGGGCTTAAGTTCTTTTCGAAATCCCAATACTTTATTCTGCAATAAACTTTTATCATCAAAATCATTTAAAAAAAATTACCATTCTAACGTGTTTTTTTTTTTTAATAGCGCGATTTGAAATTCCAGTTACGGTACCATGGATTAGCTGTTGTTCTTTACCAAGTTGTAGAGCATCCTGCAACCATGAACCATGGCAATACATCCTATGATAATCTAGTCTGCTATTAGCATAGTAATATACTATTACATGATTTGATAGGATAAGAGAGTATAGCTAGAGATAAAATTCAAAGCCGACAAGGGCCACATGTATAAGACCAAGGAACAGCACACAGCCTTTAGCCAATGTCTTCTTACAGGAGTAGTTCTTCAGCAAGGACCTGGACTAGCCTTCCCAACTACAGAAATCAAGGAACTAATTATAGCCTACTTTTGGCTAAAGAAAATGAAACCGGAAGAGAATTTGAGCAGGGGAAATCTAAAACAGCCTTTACAAGAATTGAAGGGTTCTGGCACTATTGAGTAATAAGCATTGTCTCACTGAATTAAAAAAATAATATGAAAACACAAAAAAAAGATAGGAGTACAAAAGTAAGAAAACAGATTTAGATCTCAAAGAGACCTCAAAGTCTTCAAACACATGCCTGAGAAGTTTTACTCTCAAGATTCACTCAGATATGCTGGATGGCATTACTTCTTTTCTTTGACACCAACTTGAATTTTCAGTCTTATCATTCCTCATTCTTTGATCTGGCATCAAATTAGTAAATTTGAAAATTAGCTGGACCTTCGTAAATTTTGCTGAATTAAAAAAAATAAATCTTCAATAGGCCTAGAATGCAGTACCTCAGTTGTTTGTAGTTCTATTTGAATTTCATCCTCTTTTTGTTCAACAGGGGTTTGCAATATGGTCTCAAGCAACAATACACCTCCTGTGTCATGTCTTAGGCCCACAATTTGCTCGCTTACAGCAAAAATGGCTGCACTACCTGGCAAGGAGACAAGGGTAGTATCTAAAAAAAAAAATCAGATGAAATATTTCACAAACCTTTCAAGTTTAAATTTGGCAGCATTATTATAAAAGAATAGCTGCAAGAAGTCTCAGACTTGGACAGCAAGTGGAACCTTTGAGGAAAAGAGGACTGAAGATGTACAAAATTACACTTTTACAACCTTTCTTTTAGTTTAGTCATCAATATTTTCCTGGTAGATTCAAGCTTTGTTAATCAACAAGATCCTTAATTCTTTGACAATCCGCGGGTATGAAACCATTTTTTTACTGCTTTTGACATAAGTGTTATAATAGTCCAACTAAACGAGTATCTTTGTTGCTGTACTAGTGTTGAATGGTAACATAAAGGGTAAAATGGAGAATTTTTAGCTTAATTTTCTGGCACTTTCAAATAGATCCAAGCAATGAAATACTCCTCCTAGAGCAGTAGAATAGGAATAAAGAGGAAAAAATCAAACATTTTTACAAAACTAGGAGCAGAATAAAGAAAAATTACACTGGTTACTTTTTATTCCTGTTCTTGCGTTGCATATAGAGTTGCATCTGCAACATTTTTCATACCAACAGAATACTTGCACGTAGAAAAAAAACTCACAGTTGTTACCAAAACTTAACAGTTTTCAGAGAAACATGAAACTCTGTATTAATTTCTCCTTTAGAGAGTGTAAAAGCATTAACTGTGTTTATTTTTCTATTTGTCTTTAGTCCTTCCCTGTTCAGTCTGATTCCAAAATGGATATAATTTTAATTGGTTTCACTTTTCATATAATTCAAATTCTTTAATGCTCTTTAGTTCCAATACATTTAGTTTAATGCTAAATTGTATCTAATTTTCTTTTTATATGCACAAACCTTCTGTCAAGATTGCCAAAAGCAGTGGGCCTAGTTTGGGAATAATTATAGTATAAACTCATGCAGTCTTCCCTTTTGGCAAAAAAAAAGTATGTAAAAACATCCTGCATGTTGCTTGAATGCAATATTCACTCATTGGCAAAAGTTTGCAAGATCTCTAAGTAGATGTGAATCACATGCCAGTTGAAACAGCACAACTTGATTAATAAACACAGAACCTGAAAACCTGATTGACAAGTCAACAACAGGTTGAGTTAAGAATGCTGAATTTCTTTTAATTTTGAATATTTGGGCTAATAAACTCTTTTATCTGTTATTATTAGGAAACAAAAATATTTCCTAATTAACAAATTTTAAGCTAAATATTCTCAACATATTAGTTGGTCAGGAAATGCTAAATAGAAGGAGAAAATCAGCATAGCCTAAAAGACTCCCTCAAGATATTTGTAACAAATCAACAAAAATCATGCACTTAGCTATTTCTTAACATTTGTGCTAAGAAAAACATGAATAAATCAGTCCTATCTAAAAATTGAGCAACCAGACTCACCCAAACTCACAGAGTGGCAATGTGTACCAAAAAAGAATCTGGAAATGCTCTGCAAGTGAGATGCAGTGTCAGGGGCAGAGATAGTTTGGGCTTTAAAGACTAATGCTAGTTCTTTTACTGCAGCTTTGTGTGATCATATTGCCAAGGTGTTCCAAACAATTTTCCCTGATGCTGTATCAGAAGGCTTCTTGCTAAATGCTAAAAAATGACATACTTGTTGATGGAGGCTATTTATCCATACTTTTGAGAAACTCTAGTTGAAGACATCCATAAATCTGACTTTGTCCAAGAATATGATGAAACAACAAACAATCGTGGGGTAAAGTAGCTCAAAATAAGAGTTTGATACAGGTCAAAAGAGTGGAAACAAGTGGTTACTTGGCACCTTTGGACATTTTATATAGGACATGCAACCAGTAAAGATCTGAGTAAGAAAATCCTGCAGTGTATTGAAGATGAGGACTTTCACTTGAGAGATTGCTGATGCCTGCAAGTGATGGCCCAGCTGTCAATAAGAAACAAGATCAATCATAGACTCAGAAAAGAGAAAAAGGTATTCAAAAGGCCTATTGAATATTGGAACCTGCAACATTCATGCAGTGCATAATAATTCCTGAAAGGGCTACAAGAACTTGGGGAGGAGTGCTCTGATATGACCATTGCTGTTTACCACTTTCTCAGCAGATTGCTAGCTTGTTCTTACAATTTCAGCCTGTGCCAATGGAAGTTAAAGTTCCTCAGCATAAGTTTGTGAAGCATGTCTCCACAAGATGGCTCACCATAGGGGAAGCAGCAAGCTGCTTGATCAATTACATTGCCTACAAGCCTGCATTGATAGAATATCTCCTAGAATTCATGCCAAAGAAAAAATAGTCTGTAGTACCTGATGTCAAATGCAAAATATTTGAAAATTGTAAGTAGGCTAAAAAAGCAAACAATGAAAGCCAAAATTGAGTTCATTGTACGTTCTGCAGCAACTATCACTACTTTTACTGGTGTATTTCAACAACAGGAGCCATTAATTCATGTGGTACACTTTGAGCTGAGACAGTTATGCACAGTTCTTTTGGAGCAGATTGTGCCATCTGATAATGTCAATCTCTGGATCCTTGGTGGTTTTGAAGGCTTAGATAGTATTGCAGATGTTTACCTACAGCAACCCCTGTGTAATGAGAGGGTCCTGGCTGCCCTGAATTCTTTGAAAGTTATTCTGAAAGACAGGAAGTTTTTTCCTGAGAATCAGGAAGCATATCCAAGCTGCTGTATGGTACTTGCTGACAAAATGCTTTGTGAACAACAAGTTTTTCCAAAGCCTTGCCTGCCCAAGCCCTCCAAGTCCAGATTGCCAAAGAGCAAGTTGCAGTGATATCCTCCACATGGTGAGAGAACTTCCATTTGAGATGGACATTGAGCAAGTCCAGGGAGAATGGTTGTTATTACAGTCAGATCCCATGCCCCCACCCATGGAGAGTACTCAAATCGATAGCTATTGCTAAGGATCCTGGAACTGAAGACACCATCTGGTGAAACCAAATATTAGGCCTTAGGTTGGATTGTCTGGGCAGCTCTGTTGCTCTATCATGGAAGTGCAGACATAGAGAGAGGATCTTCTCAGTCAGCTCTGCTGATGACTAGCCTTCAAGCTTGTACAGAAGAGCAGACTGATTGCTAGGGCTTTTGTTGCAGATGCACTCTGCTGCTAAAAGAACAGACCAGCATGTGTACTGATCACAAAGAAGCTGCTTTGTCTGGCTAGATCAGCTAGAGCCAGCTATACCTTATTGAGCAAAGACAGGAAGAATCAGAGAGAGAGAAGCTTGAAGCTGAGAAGAAAGATGCTGAACAAGAAATCCAGGAGATGGTGCAGAAGAAGCAGAAAATAGTGGACCTAGAGTCAGACATTTACAAAAAAAGAGATGGTTATGCAGAAGAAGGAAATAGGCAATACCAATCTGAGAGAAGCAGGAGAACAGTTGAAGAAAGCTGTGGAAGAGAAGAACTTCCTGAACATTGATGCTTGCTTCAAAGAAAGGGAAAGGGCAGATGACACTGAATTGGTTGAAGTACTTGTTCTGAAGTGGAAATCCAAACCAATTGATTGCCTTCCAAAAAAGTCAAAGAAGTGATGACATAATATCCAGTGATTGCTTATACCTAGTCATGGTGGATGCTTGTTTTTCAGTAACTGAAGTTTTTTCTTTACCAAAATTCAGTTTTCATTCCTAGTACCATAATCAAAGTCATACATCTATCAAAGTTATTGTTTTGTATAAGTAAATAAAATCAGTTGAAGAAAAAAATAAGGATTTAAGCCTTTCTGTCTGTAACTTATTGGACTCTCATAAGCCAGTGACAATCTTAGAATAGTAATTGGGATCCTTGTAATCCATCTGCCTATGCTCTGATGGCTTCTGAGTAGTCACTTTTTTGGTGTCCTCAAGTAACTAAAGTCACTTTTTTAATGCACCTCATCACAGCTGACCCCTGCATCCATAAAGTTTCTATTAATCATATTTCCATAGCTTGTCTTCCATATTTTTAAGCCATTTTTAAATAATGTATTTATTCAACTATTCTCATTCTTTTGTAGCCTAAAAACATGATGCTATTGATCAAGTTAATAATAAAATGCTTGCTAATAAAGATAAATAACAGTTTAGAATTTCTACTTTCCAGAAGGAAACCTCAAAAAAAAACCCCATTTCCTAATATGCACAAAAATAGTAGCCTAGTCAACAGATTCTCAGGTGTAAACCACTTTCATTTGCCGTTTGTCTCTATTTTTTTAATGAATCTCCTTTTCTTAAAATTAATTGAATGGAATGTACACTAGAGACCACCAACAAACAGTAAAAAAAAGTGCCAGTCTTTGAAAAATTTATGGAAAGCATTTATATATTTATAAAAAAAAATGAGAAAGATTGAGTGGAAGAGGTTTATGAGTAGCAAATCTGCTGAAAGCAAGTTTTGTGCCAATTATGAAGCAAGAATTGTTTTTTTTATGGAGAGAAGAAATCCTACATTGATGCCTAAAGTTGTTTTGAATAGTTTAAGCTATATAAAAATTGGATAGCTATATTATTTAGGTCCATATTTCACCCCATTCAATTAGAATAAGACACACCATCACAGCAGTAACCATTATATCTTGATATAGTCCTGGTTGGGTAGTCAAATGATAGTACTCTTTTTTTTACATTGTTTCTTTTAAAGAGCCCAAAGAACAGAATATTACCACCACCTTTATTTTTCAAAAATTAGTCCCAACATAAATCTTGTGTTTCATAAGTTAGGCCTACTATATAGCAGTACTTGGTAAAATTGGAGATTGGTATCTGTTGGTAGCTACTTCACAAAGTGGTTGAGCAAGGCTTGCTAAATCAATTTTGGCAAAGTAGTTGGTTTGATTTGTAGAATACAGGCCTGTGGAATCAGAGTTCCACATTTTAATTAGATAAAGTTATTTATCTATCATCACATTTTAGTTATTTATATATAGCAAATCTGCTGAAAGCAAGTTTTGTGCCTATTATGAAGGTTTTTTTTCTTTATGGAGAGAAGAAATCCTACATTGATGCCTAAAGTTGTTTTGAATAGTTTAAGCTATATAAAAATTGGATAGCTATATTATTTAGGTCCATATTTCACCCCATTCAATTGGAATAAGACCCACCATCACAGCAGTAACCATTATATCTTGATATAGTCCTGGTTGGGTTGTCAAATGATAGTACTGTTTTTTTTTACATTGTTTCTTTTAAAGAGCCCAAAGAACAGAATATTACCACCACCTTTATTTTTCAAAAATTAGTCCCAACGTAAATCTTGTGTTTCTTAAGTTAGGCCTACAATGAGAAAATTCTAATTACATTCAATGTAATTAAATAAAGTTATTTACATTCAATGTTCTTCAAAATAGGCTCCTTCTGAGTCTATACATGTTCTCCAAAGTTCCTGCTATTTTTGAAAACACATCTGGAAGTCATTTTTGGAAGTTGCTTGTGGCTGCTCTGTTGAATTCTGTTTTATTTCATTCAAATCTTGAAATGTTTACTCTTAAGTGCTATTTTTATCTTTGGGAATAAAAAAATCACACTAAAAAATTTTGCACATTAGAGGGATGGGGGTAAATTTTATTTCTGATGTAATGAGCAGTAAATTTAAACTCCCCCCCCTAATGTGCAAATATATACCCTGAATTGGTATATATAGGGGTGGGGTGGGGGGTGCAGTGGTAAAATTCATTTCCAATGAAAATGATTATTAGCCTATATTTGCAATGAGCATAAAAAAGGCATCAAGTGGTATGTTTACTTTATTTGTAATTCAATAATATGAACAATGAAAAATTTACAAGACTGCTTTTGGAGAGCCACAATTACTAGCCTCTATCTAACTCTAATAGAAATTTCTGGTTCTGTTTGTTTTCTTACTGGTAGGCTATATTCTGGCATATAGCCTAAACTGTTCCAATACTTAAAAGGGGGCTAGGATGTACTTTTTGTAAGCATCTATTATCCTTGGAGAGGGTAAAATAGAGAACTGGTTAAATGAAAACCCAGAAAGCAAGGCTGTTCATTTATTTTGCTATTTGGCAAGCAAAAGTCATCTTACATCAAGAGCTTATTACCATTTGGAACATGACTTTCAACCTTGGGTGGTGAAATATCAGCTGAATGAAGCAGATGAATGCCAGATCTATCATACACCAGAACTTTCCCATTGTCAGATGTAGCCAATAAGACATTGAGAGACTTGTGATAAATAATTGACTTGAGTTTCTCTTCTTTTGAAGAACGACCTATATCCTCAAATAACCAACCCATAGTTGCGATTCTTCTTTAGCCTAACTGCATTGAAACACTTGTTCTTGTTTATTTTCTTATTCTTTCCTAAAAAATTCACTTTTCTTTAATTTCTTGAAGAAAAGGTTTATTTCGTAATGACCGAATAAAGGCCATAGTACGTGAATGGACGATCCTCAGACTAGGAACTTTTTAGTAAGGATTTTTTTTTCTTGTATAAGGGATCTGCTTGATAGACACAGGATAGGTTTTATTTTCGGATTTAAAAAGTTCATTTTTAGAAAAATAGTGGTGATGCCATAGCGCACTGATCTTTCCTCAGCGGCACGCTGCCGGCTGACGCAGATTTTTTTTTTACTGTGAAGGAATTTCAAATCTCTTCCAGAAATCCCCCGTGCTGTATCGGTCAAATCAAAATGAACAGACCTGTCTATCAAATCCCCTTAGAACTTCCATACACTATATAAGGATACGTTTAACTTCGAGGAAAACACCACACAGGCCACACAGGCCACACCAACACTGCAAAACCTATATGATCAGAACTTATGTCCATTGCTTAACATTCAAGCTTCTCTCTTCAGGATAGGCGGGGAGGGGATGCCCGTCGTCTCCAATCACTGTCTCAATAGTATCTATTAATTGCCTCAGCTCATTACAGAATTCTGAGCAAATTTAATTTTTCACATTTTCAATGCATAGTGACCCCCTCATATAAGGTCTGTGGATTATCATCAGGGGTTCAGGATGCAAATTTTTAATTAATTATCAGATAAAATTTGGACATATTTTAGTGTTCAGTGTTCCGATTGAAGTGTTGGGGTTTGACTATCTGGGCTTTATTTTTTAAGGCCTGAATGCTAAGCGATGGGCATGGGCTAGATTGGGACCCTGTGTGAAAATGAAAAAATATTGTTGATATGTGTGAAGCACATGCATGGTTACCGCTTGGGAAATAGTCTAACTGTTCACGGCTTTAGGCATCCGTGAATAAGTTCTAAGGCGAGAGAGAAATTTAGGACAATTTTTGGAGGCACCCAAGTGCCCAGAGTCTCAGGCAAGTGACCTAAAACTTGAAAAAGTTGGAATTTACTCAAATTGCTGAACTGAGCTGAGGCAAAGAATAAATACTATTTGGAAAGTGAATGGAGAGGGTGAGCATCCTTGAACAAGTGCTAAATTGAGAGAGGAATTTGGGACAATATTTGGGGGCTCCCACCCGCCCAGAGTCTTGGGCAAGTGACCCAAAAATTTGAAAAAATTGTGAAAAATTGAAATTTTCTAAGAATGTGGGGCTGAGCTTAGGCAACGAATAGGTACTATTTGAAAGATAAAGATAGCTTCAAACGATTGTTTGCCTGTTATTTCAAGCAAATTAATGGTCCTATGTCAATTCTAAATTCTTGGTCAACCTTCTTAAGACCATAGGCGGGCGTGCCTTGTTTGCTTCTCATTACAGGCAATCTAACGGTCTTATGTCAATTTTAAATTCTTGTTCAACATGCCTGAGACTCTAGGCAGGTATGCCTTTCCAAAAACTAAAAAACAAGTATGTGTCCAATAAGAGAGTCATACTTACTCCCACCATTTACCCGTGCCCAAGCCATTTAAATATTTGCCTGTGAATTACTTGGACTATCCGTCTTGGCTATTTTCTTTCTACAATTAGCCATGTCTCCGCGGGGGGTATTTTCCGAGGGGTATTTTCCGGAGGGGGGAGGATAAACGCTGGCCACCTATAAGAATATAGTTGTTTTTCTTCATCAAAACTGAGTTTCCAAAAATTTCAAGTTTAAAGCAAAATTGCTTACTTGACATGTTTCGTCTTCTCGTATAATCTAATAAAAGAAGAATTGAAGAATAGAGATGGATCTTCGATTACATCGGTAACCGGTTTTCCCTCCTTAGTAAAATGTAAAATATTTGCGCATTAACATTAAACTAGTTTATATGGTAATGATTTAACGTAACATATTTGACAACAACAAATGTTATTTTAAGAACGAAAAACTAAAATAAAACTGTTTGGTAGCCTAAAAGACCGGACACACGTTTTTTTCCGGCACCGATTTACCGAATCGGCACCAATTTGCAAAGAAAACGGCACCGTTACTCACCATCTCTCTTAATTTTTCTTGCTATTTCCTCCCAATCAGTATCTTTTTCTTTGCTTCTTGATAATTTGTGTCACCAGGCACGTAAAACCAGGCTTATATG
>JAQQPU010011022.1:13679-28858 GCA_029168905.1 Artemia sp. Kazakhstan ARC1039 | reverse complement strand
ATATTGTTCAGCGTAGTTGATTTCCTGATAGAAAATATGTTTTTGAGGAGGACAATCACCCTTGCCTCAGGGCAAGGGTTTTAAGTTATGCCCTGGGGGCATATAAGGTTTTTATAGAAGGCGCTGTCGTAGAAACTTCAAAAAAGGCTCATTCGATTGGAAATTCCGAGGGCTTGTGCCGTTTGTAATAGTCGAAAGTGATTTGAGGGCAACTAACCCCCCTCTCACGCCCACCTTTTCCCCAAACACATCCAATCAAAATTTTAAGACAGCCATTTTATTAAACGTAGTTTTAAGTTCTGGAAATTAGGTCTTTGAGGATTACAACTCCCCCAAAGCCCTCAGGGCAAGAGTTGTAATTTAAGGATTCTCCGAATCCTTCATATTATTTCTTATGGAAGGGATGCTCGTATAAACTTTAGAGAGGGCTCATTTGATTGAAAATTGAAAGTTCTTGTTCACTTTTTAAGAGTCAAAAGAGATTGAAGGGCAACTAGCCCCTCTCCCTCCTCCACGCCCTAAATGCATCAGATAAAATTTTGAGATGGACATTTTGTTAAAATAGTTCAAAGTTCTGATAACAAAAAACTCCGGTGTCGACACAGCCCACCAGGGCCCCGGGGTAGGCGTTGTAAGTTATGTCCTGGGGCATAACTTATTAAGGGGGGCTTATAACTTATGGGAAGGGGTTTTGTATGGGAAGAACACATAGGAAATCTATTATAATTATCCAATTATAAGGTTAAAATACATACTCTGTGATAGATGCAAAATTGCTTTGGCACACAAATTCCTATTAAGGTCAATTCCAAACAGTCTTGATCCCTTTGTGTCAGCAAGTGAAATGGTCTAAACCCCCTTATTGGAGCTATTTTTTCAATCCATTCATTGTTGTCAATCGCTGTCCACAAGTTATGCAAGCTGTCTATTGTTCATATATAAGGTTTTTATCAAATAGGTAATCGTATAGACTTTGAAAAAACCCTCATTCGATTTAAATTGAAAGTTCTAGATCCGTTTTTTAAATTCAAGAATAATCGGACAGTAATTATCCTCCCCCCCATGCCAAAAAAAACTTGAAACTTTTGCAATCAAAAACGAACAAAATTAATTAAAAAAAAACTTTCTGAAAAATAAGTTTTTCAAAGAAAAGTAAAGGCCATTTTAAACTTAAGCTCAGAAGATACAAATAGCTGTTAAAATTCAAACTCTAAACGAACAGGAATTGCTATTAAAGAATAAATGAAACCCAAAACGAACAGAAATTAAATAAACAATCATAGCAAAAAACATGCAACAAGTAATAACATAAAATGAATAAATAGATCTTAAAGCGAGTGATGCTTCGATTGAATATGGAAATCAAGCTTAAAACGAAAACAAATATTTTGCTATTAAAGTATAAATGAAACTTAAAACAAACAGAAATTAATTAATTAATCAATGCGAACAAACATACAATATATATTAATGTAAATGAATAAATAAATCTTAAAACGAGTAAAACTTAAATTGAATATGCAAATCAAGTTTGAATCGAATAAAAATAACTACAAACAAGAGTTTGGGTATCGTATCACTGCAGAAGCCTAAAACCTACTGCGTCTTTGGCGCTTTACTGAAAACGAATTATATTACAAATGTTTTCTTTTGTACTTAATATTGAAAATAAATATTAAAATTACAGTAAAATTTTGAACTGATGAGCTTTTAGCAATTAATATCATTATGCATCAAATATTCAGTTTAATTTATTAGTTCTTTTCAAGATTGGTCAAGACAAATATAGTTTCACCACAAGCGAAATTTGGATACTGCCCCCTTCTTTAACTGTAAAAACCTAAAGCCTTCTGCGTCATTGGCGCTTCACTGAAAACGAATTACTCGTATATCACAAATTTATTATTTTCCAGTTCTTACAGCATTGAAAATGAAAATAAAAATTACAGTGAAAAAAAATCTTGAACTGATGGATCTTTCAACAATTAATATCATTGTATATCTAATATTCAATTTGATTTTGTTTATATTTTCCAAGACCGTTCAAGACTCATATAGTTTTGCCATTTTTTTTTTTAACTCTGCAATTTTTTGTAACTAATCGTGTTAGTTTGTTATGAAAACATTCTATGGCTCCTAGGCATTTCTATTTGAGCGGAAAACTGCACCTAAAACTTTGTGGAACATGCATTTTCTTGCATGAAACACCAAAATATAATAAAATGTCAAGTTTCGGAGTGTTCCACCACTCGCAAGCAAGTGCCATTGGTATTTTTGAATCCGCATGGCCAATTTAGGGGGTGGAGGGTAGGCTAATTCTCGTAGCAGCCCCATTCCGTCGTGGTATGGTTCACATTTTCAACTACCCCAAATCAGTATCAATAAATAAATGAAACCCAAAACGAACAAAAATTAAAATAAATATTAGAGTCAAACTCAGAACGAGCATAAATTAATGTAAGTAGGGTTCAAAACCCCTATGCTTTCTAAAAGCCAGAATATAATTCGTACTTTACTGAAAAAAAATTCAAATGAGTCTATTGAAAAAAAATGTGCATTGTCAATACATATGCTGATATTTATTCCCTAAAATCTTAATTAATTTTTGATTTCTTAAAGTTACAAAAGCGAAAATATTTCAAAGAATTGTTTTCAGTAAAGTGCCAATGACGCAGTAGGTTTTAGGCTTCTGCAGTGATACGATACCCAAACTCTTGTTTGTAGTTATTTTTATTCGATTCAAACTTGATTTGCATATTCAATTTAAGTTTCACTCGTTTTAAGATTTATTTATTCATTTACATTAACATATATTGTATGTTTGTTCGCATTGATTGTTTATTTAATTTATGTTCGTTTTAAGTTTCATTTATACTTTAATAGCATTAATTTAATTAATTAATTTAATTAATTAATTACATATATTAACATATATTTACATTAACATATATTGTATGTTTGTTCGCATTGATTGTTTATTTAATTTATGTTCGTTTTAAGTTTCATTTATACTTTAATAGCATAATAACGAAAACATTTGTTTTCGTTTTAAGCTTGATTTTCATATTCAATCTAAGCATTACTCGCTTTAAGATCTATTTATTCATTTATATTATGACTTGTTGTATGTTTTTTGCTATGATTGTTTATTTAATTTCTGTCCGTTTTGGGTTTCATTTATTCTTTAATAGTAATTTCTGGTCGTTTTGAGTTTGAATTTTAACAGGTATTTGTATCTCCTGAGCTTAAGTTTAAAATGGTTTTTACTTTTCTTTGAAAAACTTATTTTTCAGAAAGTTTTTTTTAATTAATGCTATAAAAACGTCAAGACTTCCAATCACTGTTGACAATTAAAAAGGGCAATTAAAAGGGCATTTCGATTTCCAATCGAATGAGCCCTTTTTGAGTTTCTACGATAACGCTTCCTGTAAACACCTTATATTCCCCCAGGGTATAATTTAAAACTCTTACCTCTAATAAGAGTAATAATCTAATAAGGTTGTTATCCTCTAATACCTAATTTACAGAACTTTCAACTACGTTAAACAAAATAGCTATCTCAAAATTTTTATTGGATATGTCTGGGAAAATGGTGGGCGTGAGAAGGGCGCTTTCTCCAAAGTCTCTCCAATCCCTTTCAACTATTAAAAAAGGCACTAGGCCTTTCAATTTCCAATCAAATGAGCCCTTTTGAAGTTTCTACGACAACGCTTTCAATAAAAACCTTATATGCCCCCAGGGGATAACTTACAACCCTCGCCCTGAGGCCTGTGGGTAGGGGGGGGGGTTGTCATCCTCAAAGACCTAATTTCCAAAACTTTCTACTACGTTGAACAAAATAGCTATCTGAAAATTTTGATTGAATGTGTTTGGAGGAATGGTGGGAGTGAGAGGGTGGTTAGTTACCCTCCAATCACTTTCGACTATTAGAAAAGGCACTAGCCCTCTAAATTCCCAATTGAATGAGCCCCTTTTAAAGTTGTTACGACAACTTTATCATTAAAAACCTTATATGCCCCCAGGGCATAAATTACAACCTTTGCCCTGGGGACTCTGGGGGGTTTGTCATCCTTAAATACATAATTTCCAGAAGTTTCAACTACGTTGAACAAAATAGCTATCTCTAAACTTTGATTGAATGTGTTTGGGGAAATGGTGGGCGTGAGAGGGGGGTTAATTACTTTCCACTCACTTTCGACTATTAAAAAGGGCAATTTCAATTTCCAATCAAATGAGCCCCTTTAGGATGATATAAACCTTATATACCCCCAGGGCATAACTTACAACCCTTGCACTAAGGGCTGTGATGGAGTTATCATCCTAAAAGACCTAATTTCCAGAACTTTTGACTACGTTGAACAAAATGGATATCTCAAATTTTGATTGGATGTGTTTGGGGAAATGGTCGGCGTGAGAGGGGGGTTAGTTGCCCTTCAATCACTTTCTACTATTAAAAGGGCACTAGCCCTTTCAATTTTCAATTGAATGAGCCCTTTTTGATGTTTTTATAACATCGCTTTCTACAAAAACCTTACATGCTCCCAGGGCATAACTTACAACCCTTGCCCTGAGGGCTGTGTGGGGGGGGGTGGGTTGTCATCCATAAGGACCTAATTTCCAAAATTTTCAACTGCTTGAATAAAAAGGCTATCTAAAAATTTTGATTGGATGGGTTTGGGGAAAAGGGTGGCGTGAGAGGGGGGTTAGGTACCCTCAAATCACTTTTGACTATTAAAAAGAGCACTAGCCCTTTGAATTTCCAATCGAATGAGCCCTTTTTCAAGTTTCTACGACAAAGATTTCAATATAAACCTTATATGGCCCCAGGGCATAACTTATAACCCTTGCCCTGAAGATTGTGGGAGGAATGTCCTGCTCAAAGGTGTAATTTCCTGAACTTTAAACTGCTTGGAACAAAATAGCTTTCTAAAAATTTTGATTGGATATGTTTGGGGAAATGATGGGCGTGGAAGGATTTTTAGTTGCCTTCCAATGACTTTCGACTATTAAAAAAACCACTAGCCGTTTCAATTTGCAATCGAATGAGTCCTTTTTGAAGTTTCTACGACGACGCGTTCTAATAAAACCTTATACGCCCCCAGGGCATAACTTACAACCCTTGCCCTGAGGGCTGTGGGGGAGTGTCCTCCTCAAAAACATAATTTTTATATGGAAATCCACAAAAGTGAACAAAATAGCTATCTAAAAATTTTGATTGGATGTGTTTGGGGAAAAGGTTGTTGACAGAGGGGGGCTAGTTGCCCTCAAATCACTTTGGACTATTAAAAAGGGCACTAGACTTTTGAATTTCCAATCGAATTTGCCCTTTTTCAAGATTATACGACAAAGATTGCAATAAAAACTTATATGCCCCCAGGGCATAACTTATAACCCTTGCCCTGAAGACTGTGGGGGGAGTGTCCTGCTCAAAGGTACAATCTCCTGAATTTTAACTGCGTGGAACAAAATGACTATCTCAAAGTTTTGATTGGATGGGTTTGGGGAAATGGTGGGCGTGGAAGAGGTGTTAGCTGCCTTCCAATTACTTTTGACTATTAAAAAGGGCACTAGCCATTTCAATTTCTAATCGAATAGGCCCTTTTGAAGTTGACATTCTTTAAAAACTTTATATGCCCCCAGGAAATAACTTACAACCCTTGTCCTGAGTGCTGTGAGGGGGTTGTCATCCTTAAAGACCTAATTTACTGAACATAAAACTACGTTGAACAAAATGGATATCTCAAAATCTTGATTGGATGTGTTTGGGGAAAATGTGGGCGTGAAAGGGGGGTTAGTTGCCCTCCAATCGCTTTCTACTATTAAAAAGGGCACTAGCCCTTTAAATTTCCAATCGAATGAGTCTTTTTTTGAAGTTTTTACGACAACGCTTTCTGTAAAAACCTTAAATGCCCCCAGGGCGTAGTTTACAACCCTTGCCCTGAAGGCTGTGGGGGAGTGTCCTCCTCCAAAAAATAATTTATATCTGGAAATCAACTACGCTGAACAAAATGGCTATCTCAAAATTTTGATTGGATGTGTTTGGGGGAATGATGGGCAAGGGAGAAGAGCTAGTTGCCCTCCAATCACTTTTGATTATTAAAAAGTGCACTAGCCCTTTGAATTTCCAATCTAATGAGCCTTTTTGAAGTTTCTATGGCAATGCCTTCTATAAAAACCTTAAATGCCCCCAGGGCATAACGTACAACCCTTGCCCTGAAGGCTGTGGGGGAGTGTCCTCCTGAAAAACATAATTTCTATCTGGAAACCAACTACGCTGAACAAAATGGCTATCTACAAATATGATTGGATGTGTTTGGGGGTAAGATGGGCATAGGGAGGGGGGGGGGGTAGTTGCCCTCCAATCACTTTCGACTATTAAAAAGAGCACTAGCCCTTTGAATTTCCAATCGAATGAGCCTTTTTTGAATTTTCTACGACAACGCCTTCTATAAACACCTTATATGCCCCCAGGACATAACTTAAAACCCTTACCCCGAGGGTTGTGGGGGAGTGTCCTCCTCAAAAACATATTTTCTATCTGGAAATCAACTACGCTGAACAAAATGGCTGTCTCAAAATCTTGGTTGGATGTGTTCGGGGGAATGATGGGCGTGGGGCTAATTGCCTCCAATCACTTTCGACTATAAAAAAGGGCACTACCCTTTGAATTTCCAATCGAATGAGCCTTGTTTGAAGTTTCTACGACAACGCGTTCTATAAAAACCTTACATGCCCTCAGGACATAACTTAAAACCCTTGCTCCAAAGGTTGTGGGGGAGTTTCCTCCTCAAAAAGATATTTCTATCTGGCAATAAACTACGCTGAACAAAATGGCTATCTCAAAATTTTGATTGGGTGTGTTTGGGGGAATGATGGGTGTGGGGGCTAGTTGCCCTCCAATCACTTTCGACTATTAAAAAGGGCACTAGCCACCCCAATTTCCAATCGAATGAGCCCTTTTCGAAGTTTCTACGACAACTCCTTCGATACGAAGTGCCTGTCGAAGAATGAAGAAGAAGAAAAAAAAAGCCATTGTGCCCACACAGTTCTTTACTTTGGCAGTGCTAGCGCGCTGCCTATGATTTTGTATGTTTTATAAGCCTTTCCTGATTTTTAAGAATTATTTTGTATTTTGTAAGAACACAACCATGCATTCACATCAATCATCAATGAAAATCAAGCAGTCAGTATTGTAGATATGACAAACTTATCAGTATACCTTTCAAGGTAAATCAACTACAACATCTAAGATACAAATATGATAAGAATTGCTGCTAACAATGATAATTTTTATTACTGCTAAATGGGGTTTTGATGTATACTTAGTGGATGATACCATGAGCGCTCATAAGCTGAATTTCAGGAGGGGGGCTTACCTGGTTTAATCGTAACTTCCAATGCTGTATAATAGAAATCTCAAAACAAAAATATAAAATATAAGGCAGCAAAATTTAGCCAGGGGGGACTGGAGTGCCCCTCTGGTCCCCCATATGGGCGCCCACGGATGATACCCAGTGCTTTTTTAGTGAACAGGGCTTTTAATACACATTCAAAAATCTTACTGCTATAAGGCTCAAAATATTTTGGTCTATATTACGGATCCGCCATTTAAAATGTCTAAAAAAGTTCGAACACTGGAATGTCTTATTAAAATTACACTGATTGTAACGTGTTTTATTTAAATTATTTTAGAAATAATCTTGCCCCTTAAAGTTACTTCATATGGGAAAACTTGCCCTCTGGGATACTTAGCGGAAGATACTAATACTTTTTCAAAATGTATATATATATTAAATATCGAGTAAATATAATTAATAATAATCAAAGAGAGGATTAGTGGCTATAGTAGACAACTAGTAAGTTGGCTACTAGTCTCTCACTTGCTTACACTATTTACAAGTAATATTTTACTAATCTTAACGAGTAAAAGAAACTGCCGAAACATCTAAAAAAAATGTACCTAGATCTCTACCTCTTGGATGGTATGGAAAAAGGTGTTTTTTTTTAATATAATACACAATATATGTGAATTTTGTAAATGTAAACCAGGGGCTCTAAAGGAGGCTAAGTGGACCATACTAAATATTTTTTTTAAAATATACATACATTAAATTTGGCTTAGTAAGAACTTTTTTATTTAGTTTCATTAAAAACAACTTTTGAAATTTTCAGTAATCGTTTTTAATGAAAATTAGTCAGAGGATTAGTGGCTAATGGCAATACCTCTATAAAAAAACGCGCCTTGACCTCTACCTCCTGGGCGGTGTAGAAAAGAGGTCGTGTGAAAAAATGATTTTCTTTGACATTTTTCTATGTTCAAGAAACATTGCCAAAAAAAAAGTAGGCTGAAAAAGATAACAAGGAGATTGTCTAAAAAAGATAAGCCAATCGGGAAGAGTTGAAACCAATCAGGAATCAAGTTGCACTATACTTCATCCTTTTAAAGACATAGGAAGAAACCGAAGACGACGGTGACGGCAACGTTCTTCTGTTCCGAAGACACAATCGCGATGAAATTTCCTACGTCACCGCACTTGCCAGCAAGTTATTGTCTATTCCTGCGACTAGTATGACCGCAGAAAGACTATTTTTGGTGGTAGGCCTGATAGTGACTATGATAGTGACTTAGGAAAGAAATGGCCTCAGTCCGCACAGAGTGGATAAGTTGATTTTCATTCACGATACCTATAGCCACATCCCGCAGTTCTAATATGCTTCTGAAGTTTGCTGAAGGAGTTTTTTTTCGACGCACTAATATTCAAAGATAAATGATGAATTTTGTGATACGGCATTCGAAGTTTTGTATACAGTAATTTTCGAGGAATAAAAATAATACTAATTTTGATTATTAATTATGTTAGAAAAACATAGCTGTTAGATATTTCGACTATTCTGCAAGGATTCTGAAATGCCACAGCCATTTCGTTTTTACCAGATTTCTACTTCTCTTAATGAATAATGAAGAAGACCAGCGACCAGCCAGCGACTCGCAATGTTTCTACTTTATATTCATGGATTGGATTTGAGGAAGACTAAAATCTATTCTATAAATCATATACAACAACTTTCTATATAAACCTTATATGCCCCCAGGGCATA
Source organism: Artemia sp. Kazakhstan ARC1039 (assembly GCA_029168905.1). Classification (NCBI taxonomy): domain Eukaryota; kingdom Metazoa; phylum Arthropoda; class Branchiopoda; order Anostraca; family Artemiidae; genus Artemia; species Artemia sp. Kazakhstan ARC1039. The sequence goes on along the minus strand of JAQQPU010011022.1, from coordinate 19,759 downwards.
ACTTACAACCCTTGCACTGAGGGTTCTGAGGAGGCTATCATCCCGAAAGACCTAATTTCTAGAACTTTCAACTACGTTGAACAAAATGAATATCTCAAATTTTGATTGGATGTATTTGGAAAATAGGTGGGCGTGAGAGGGGCGTTAGTCACTATCCAATCACTTTCAACTATTAAAAAAGGTCCTAGCCCTTTCAATTTCCAATTGAATGAGCCCTTTTGAAGTTTCTACGACAACGCTTTCAATAAAAACTTTATACGCCCCCAAGGCATAAATTACAACCCTTGCACTAAGGGCTCTGAGGGGGTTATCATCCTAAAAGACCTAATTTCCAGAACTTTCAACTACGTTGAACAAAATTGATATCTCAAAATTTTGATTGGATGTGTTTGGCAAAACGGTGGGCGTGAGAGGGATGTTAGTCGCTCTACAATCACTTTCAACTATTAATAAAGGCAGTAGCCCTTTCAATTTCCAATTGAATGAGCCCTTTTGAAGGTTCTACGACAAAGCTTTCAATAAAAGCTTTATATGGCCCCAGGGCATTACTTACAACCCTTGCCCCAGGGCATTACTTACAACGTACAACCCTGAGGGCTGTGGGGGGAGGATTTGTCATCCTTAAAGACCTAATTTCCAAAACTTTCAACTACGTTGAATGAAGTGGCTATCTAAAAATTTTGATTGGATGTGTTTGGGGAAAAGGTGGGCGCGAGAGGGGGGTTAGTTGCCCTCAAATCCCTTTTGACTATTAAAAAGAGTACTAGCCCTTTGAAGTACTAGCCAAGTTTCTACGACAAAGATTTCAACAGAAACCTTATATAACATATAACCCTTGGCATGACTCAGAGCATATCTTATAACCCTTGCCCTGAAGAGTGTCCTGCTCAAAGGTATCATTTCCTGAACTTTGAACGTCGTGGGACAAATTGGCAATCTCAAAATTTTTATTGGATGTGTTTTGGGGTAATGATGGGCGTGGAAGGGGTGTTAGTTGCCTTCCAATTACTTTCGACTATTAAAAAGGGCACTAGGCATTTCAATATCCAATTGAATGAGCCCTTTTTGAAGTTTTTACGACAACGCGTTCTATAAAAACCTTATATGCCCCCCAGGGCATAACTTACAACCCTTGCCCCAAGGGTTGTGGGGAAGTGTCCTCCTCAAAAACGTATTTTCTTTCTGGAAATCAACTACGCTGAACAAAATGGCTATCTCCAAATTTTGATTGGATTTATTTGGGGGAATGATGGGCGTGGTGGGGGGGGCTAGTTGCCCTCCAATCACTTTTGACTATTAAAAAGGACACAACCCACTCCAATTTCCAATTGAATGAGCCCTTTTCTAATTTCCTACGACATCTTTTTCGATACGAAGTGCCCTGCTCTAAAGGAAAAATATAATAAATAGTACATTGTGCCAACATCGTTCTTATATACCCTCGGGGCATAACTTAAAACCCTTGCCCCGAGTGTTGTGGGTTAGTGTCCTCCTCAAAAAAAAATTTCTATCTGGAAATCAACTACGCTGAACAAAATGAGCCTTTTTTGCAGTTTCTACGACAACGCCTTCTATAAAAACCTTATATGCCCCCAGGGCATAACGTAAAACCCTTGCCCCGAGGGTTGTGTGGGAATATCCTCCTCAAAAACATATTTTCTATCTGGAAATCATCTACGCTGAACAAAATGGCTATTTCAAATTTTTTATTGTATTTGTTTGGGGGAATGATGCACGTGGGGGGGACTAGTTGCCCTCCAATCACTATCGACTATTATAAAGGGCACTAGCCCTTTCAATTTGCAATCGAATGAGCCTTTTCTGAAGTTTCTACGACAACGCCTACTATAAAAAACCTTATATGCCCCCAGGGCATAACTTAAAACCCTTGCCCCGAGGATTGTGGGGGAATGTTCTCCTCAAAATCACATTTTCAATCTGGAAATCAACTACGCTGAATAAAATGGCTATCTCAAAATTTTGATTGGACGTGTTTGGGGGAATGATGGGCGTGGGGGGTGGTGCTAGTTGCCCTAAAATCCCTTTTGAAAATTAAAAGGGCACAAGCCACTCCAATTTCCAATTGAATGAGCCCTTTTTGAAGTTTCTACGACACATTCTTCGATACGAAGTGCCCTGCTCTAAAGGAAAAAACAATAAATGATACATTGTGGCAACATTGTTCTTTTATGCCCTCAGGGCATAACTGAGAACCCTTGCCCTGAGGGTTGTGGGGGAGTTTCCTCCTCAAAGACATATTTTCTATCTGGAAATCAACTACGCTGAACAAAATGTCTATCTCAAAATTTTGATTGGATGTGTTTGGGGGAATAATGGGCGTGAAGGGGGAGGGCTAGTTGCCCACCAATCACTTTCGACTATTAAAAAGGGCACTAGCCACTCCAATTTCCAATCGAATGAGCCCTTTTCGAAGTTGCTTCGACAACACCTTTGATACGAAGTGCCCGGGCATGGAGGAAAAAAAACACATTGCACCCACATCCTTCTTTACTTAGGCAGCGCTATTGCGCTGCCTATAAAATGTCAAGCCTTCCAATCACTTTCGACTATTGAAAAGGACACTAGGCCTTTCGATTTCCAATCGAATGAGCCCTTTTGGAAACGACAACGCTTTCTATAAACACCTTATATGCCCCCAGGACATAAATTACAACCCTTAACCTAAGGTCTGTTAGGATGGTTGTCATCCTCTAAGACCGAATTTCCAGAACTTTCAACTACGTTAAACAATATGGCTATCTCAAAATTTTTATTGGATGTGTTTGGGGGAAAGGTGGGCATGAGAGGGGCGGTAGTCACTCTCCAATCCCTTTCTACTATTAAAAGTCTTCCTAGCCCTTTCAATTTCCAATCAAATGAGCCCTTTTGAAGTTTCTACGACAAAACTTTCAATAAAATCTTATATGCCTCCAGGGCATAACTTACAACCCTGCCCTGAGTGCTGGGGGGGGGGGATCATTCTCAAAGACTTAAATTCCAGAACTTTCCACTACGTTGAACAAAATGGCTATCTGAATATTTTGATTGGGTGTGTTTGGAGAAATGGTGGGCGTGAGAGGGGGGTTAGTTACCCTCCAATCAATTTTGACTACTAAATAGGGCACTAGCCCTCTCAATTTCGAACTGAATGGGCCCCTTTTGAAGTTTTACGACAACTCTATCCATAAAAACCTGATATGCCCCAGGGTAGAACTTAAAACCTTTGCCCTTGGGGCTCTGGGAGATTGGTCATCCTTAAATACATAATTTCCAGAACTTTCAACTACGTCGAACAAAATATGGCTATCTCCAAGCATTGATTGAATGTTTTTGGGGAAATGGTGGGCGTAAGAGGGGGGTTAATTACTCTACTCACTTTTGACTATTAAAAAGGGCAATTTCAATTTCCTATCAAATGAGCCCTTTTTGAAATTTATATAACAACTTTTTATATAAACTTTATATGCCCCCAGGCCATAACTTACAACCCTTGCACTGAGGGCTCTGAGGGGGTTATCATCCTAAAAGACGTGATTTCAAGAATGTTAAACTACGTTGAACAAAATGGATATCTCAAAATTTTGATTGGATGTGTTTGGAGAAATGGTTGGCGTGAGAGGGGCGATAGCCGCTCTCCAATCACTTTCAACTACTAAAAAAGACACTAGACCTTTCAATTTCCAATTGGATGAGCCCTTTTGAAGTTTCTACGCTTTCAATAAAAACCTTATACGCCCCAAGGGCATAAATTACAACCCTTGCCCTGAGGGATGTGGGGGAGGGGTTGTCATCCTTAAAGACCTAATTTCCAAACCTTTGAACTACGTTGAATAAAATGGCTATTTAAAATATTGATTGGATGTCTTTGGAGAAAAGATGGGCGTGAGAGGGAGTTTAGTTGACTTCAACTCACTTTCAACTATTAAAAAGGGCACTAGCCCTTTGAATTTCCAATCGAATAAGCCCTTTTTCAAGTTTCTACGACAAAGATGTCAATAAAAACCTTATATACCCCCAGGGAATGACTTATAACTCTTGCCCTGAAGACTTTGGGGGGAGTGTCCTGCTCAAAGGTATAATTTGCTGAACTTTGAACTGCGTGGAATAAAATGGCTATCTCAAAATCTTTATTGGATGTGTTTGGAAAATGGTGGGCGTTATAGGGGCGTTAGTCGCTCTCCAATCACTTTCAACTATTAAAAAAGGCACTAGCCCTTAGAATTTCCAATTGAATGAGCCCTTTTGAAGTTTCTACGCTTTCAATAAAAACCTTATACGCCCCAGGGCATAATTTACCACCCTTGCCCTGAGGTCTGTGGAGGGGGGGAGTTGACATCCTCAAAGACCTAATTTCCAGAACTTAAAACTACGTAGAATAAAATGGCTATCTCAAAGTTTTGAATAGATGTGTTTGGGGAAAAGGTGGGCGTGAGAGACGGGTTAGTTGCCCTCTAATCTATTTCGACTATTAAAAAGGGCACTAGCCCTTTGAATTTCCAATCGAATGAGCCTTTTTTAAAGTTTCTACACCAACGCCTTCTATAAGAAACCTTATATGCCCCCAAGGCATAACTTAAAATCCTTGCCCTAAGGGCTTTGGGGGACTGTCCTCAAGAACATAATTTCTATCTGGAAATCAACTGCGCTGAACAAAATGGATATCTCAAAATTTTGATTGGATGTGTTTCGGGAAATGGTGGGCGTGGAAGGGGTGTTAGTCGCTTTCCAATCACTTTCGAATGTTGAAAAGGGCACAAGCCAATCCAATTTCCAATTGAATGAACGCTTTTCGAAGTTTCTACGACAACTTCATTGATACGAAGTGCCCTGCTCTAAAGGAAAAAATTAAAAAATAATACATTGTGCCAACATCGTTCTTATATGCTCCCAGGGCATAGCTTAAAACCCTTGCCCTGTGGGTTGTGAGGGAGTGTCCTCCTCTTTACTTAGTCCTCGTTTCTTGTCTCGTTCTCGACTGTTTACGTTCTTTACTTAGGCAGCGCTGCCTATGATTTATATAACAACTTTCTATATAAACCTTATATGCCCTCAGGGCATAACTTACAACCCTTGCACTGAGGGCTCTGAGGGGGTTATCTTCCTAAAAGACCTAATTTCCAGAACGTTCAACTACGTTAAACAAAATGGATATCTTAAAATTTTGATTGGATATGTTTTGGAAAATGGTGGGCGTGAGAGGGGTGTTAATTGCTATCCAATCACTTTAAACTATTAAAAAAGGCATTAGCCCTTTCAATTTCCAATTGAATGAGCTCTTTTGAAGTTTCTACGACAACGCTTTCAATAAAAACTTGATATGCCCCCAGGGCACAACTTACAACCCTTGCCCTGAGAGCTGTGGGGGGAGGGGTTGTCATCGTTAAAGACCTAATTTCCAAAACTTTCAACTGCGTTGAATAAAATGGCCATCTAAAGATTTTGATTGGATGTGTTTGGGGGAATGATGGGCGTGGGGGGGGGCTAGTTGCCGTCCAATCACTTTTCGACTTTTTGCGGCAGCACTTTCTATAAAAACCTTATATACCCCCAGGGCATAATTTAAAACCCTTGCCCTGAGGGTTGTGGGGGAGTGTCCTCCTCAAAAACGTATTTTCAATCTGGAAATCAACTACGCTGAACGAAATGGCTATCTCAAAATTTTTATTGGATAGTTGTCCTCCAATCACTTTCGACTATTAAAAAGGGCACTAGCCCTTTGAATTTCCAATCGAATGAGCCTTTTTTGAAGTTTCTACGACAACGCCTTCTATAAAAACCTTATATGCCCCCAGGGCATAACTTAAAACGCTTTCCCTGAGGGTTGTGGGGGATTGTCCTCCTCAAAAACATATTTTCTATATTTTCGAATGAGCCTGTTTTGAAGCTTCTGTGACAACGCCTTCTGTAAAAACTTTATATGCCCCTAGGGCATAACTTAAAACCCTTGCCCTTAGGGCTCTGGGGGAGTGTCCTTCTCAAAAATATATTTTCTATCTGGAAATCAACTACGCTGAACAAAATGGATATCTCAAAACTTTGATTGGATGTGTTTTTGGAAACGATGGGCGTGGGGGGGGGGG
>JAQQPU010011021.1:0-18665 GCA_029168905.1 Artemia sp. Kazakhstan ARC1039 | reverse complement strand
CCAATCATTCCCCCAAACACATCCAATCAAAATTTCGAGATAGGCATTTTGTTTAGCGTAGGTGATTTCCCGCCAGAAAATTTGTTTTTGAGGAGAATACTCCCCCACAACCCTCAGGGCAAGGGTTTTAAGTTATGCTCTGGGAGTATATAAGGTTTTTATAGAAGGCGTTGTCGTAAAAACTTCAAAACAGGCTCATTCGACTGGAAATTCAAAGGGCAAGTGCCCTTTTTAACAGTCGAAAGTGATTTGAGGGCAACTAGCCCCCCCCCCCCTTCCACGCCCATCATTCCCCCAAACGCATCCAATAAAAATTTTGAGATAGCCATTTTGTTTAGCGTAGTTGATTTCCAGATAGAAAATATGTTTTTGAGGAGGAAACTCCCCCACAACCCTCAGGGCAAGGGATTTAAGTTATGCTCTGGGGGTATATAAGGTTTTTATAGAAGGCGTTGTCTTAGAAACTTCAAAACAGGCTCATTCGATTGGAAATTTCAAAGGGCTAATGACCTTTTTAATAGTCGAATGTGATTGGAGGGTAATTCCCCACACCCATCATTCCCCAAAACAATCAAAATTTTGAGATAGCCATTTTGTTGAGCGTAGGCTAGTTGATTTCCAGATAGAAAATATATTTTTGAGGAGGACACTCCCCCACAACCCTCAGGGCAATGGTTTTAAGTTGTGCCCTGGGGGCATATAAGGTTTTTATAGAAGGCGTGTCGTAGAAACTTCAAAAGGGGTTCATTCGATTTGAAATTCAAAGGGCTAGTGACCTTTTTAATAGCCGAAAGTGATTGGAGGGCAACTAGCCCCCCCCCTGCCCATCATTCCTCCAAACACATCCAATCAATATTTTGAGTTGGTCACTTTGTTCAGCGTAGTTGATTTCCTGATAGAAAATATGTTTTTGAGGAGGACACTCCCCCACAACCCTCAGGGCAAGGGTTTTAAGTTATGCCCTGGGGGCATATAAGGTTCAGAATGGTACGCGAGTTAACCCGGAAAAAAGAGGCGCAAACATCAGTGTTCCTGGACAAAGACGGAAATGAGATTAGCGATTCAAAGATGAAATTTGAAAGATGGAAAGAATTCTTTAACGATAAACTGAATCCACCAGTAGCTGCAGATCCTGAAATACTAACCCGATTCCCCATACCCGACCATGAACTCAGACCACCACCCCCACTCAAGTCAGAAACCGAGTCAGCAATCAAGTCGCTCAAACAAGGAAAAGCTCCTGGCCCAGACGCAGTCACCGCTGAACTCATTAACGTCGAATCGGATGATGTAACTGATCTGTACCACGCCATTTTATCTTTTGTGCGCAAAACCAGCCACGTACCCCGTCAGTGGCACAAGGCTGCCATTGTACCTATTCACAAAAAAGGGTCAAAGAAAGAGTGCGGAAACTACCGTCCGATCAGCCTCACGAGCCATCAGTCACGTGTCCTGACAAAAGTCCTACTCCGACGCTTACAAGCAACAACTGCCTTCGCCATTGGAGAATATCAGGCCGGCTTCCACCCTGGAAGATCCACAATCGATCAGATATTCGTCGTTCGACAACTCGTGGAACGATATATCGAATTCAACCAAGAACTCTACCAACTATTCGTTGATTTTCGTCAGGCATTTGACCTGATTTGGCGCGAAGGACTCTGGAAAAACCTCCTTCACTACGGGATCCCTTATGAGATAGTCCAAGTAATCAAGAGTCTGTACGACCAGCTCCGAGGCCAAGTAATAACCGTTGATGGGCTGTCAGAAGAGTTCAAAACTTCGTCAGGACCACTCCAGGGTTGCATCTTATCACCACATCTCTTCAACCTCTTTCTAAATGTCATTCTGTCACTGATGCAGTCGGAATATGGCGCAACAATAGGAGGTCTAATGATATACAGTTTTGTCTACGCTGATGATATTGTTGAGCTAGCCAGCTCTACACAAGAACTGCAGGCACAAGCTGATAAACTTTACGATACCACTAAGCCGTTTGGGATGGAGATCAATACCAGCAAGACCAAAGTCTTGGTAACTACGAGACGTAAACTAGACAACCCACCCATTATCACCACAGGCGGGAAACAGGTTGAAACAATTGACCACTTCCTATACCCTAGTAGCCTACTCTCCTCAGATAATTGCCATGGCTCTGACGTGAAACGTCGATTTGCACTTGCTAGCTCTAGCTTCCGAAGACAAGCCAACCTCTGGAAAAGCAACCACCTAGCCAACAAACTCAAAATGCGCCTATTCAACAGTTTGGTAATCCCCATAGTTATTTATGGATGCGAAACATGGACTCTGAAAACCGAAGACGAAAGAAAACTTCTAGCTTTTGAGATGAGATGCCTCTGTCGCATTGCTAGAATCAAATACACTGACCGAATCACAAATGTGGAAGTACGCCAAAGGCTCTAGTCAACTGAAACATTCTAAGTAAAGTCAAGGAGCAACAACTGCGCTGGTTCGGCCACATCAAGCGAATGGAGCCAAGCCGCCTCCCGAAAATCACCCTTGAAGGATCCCCTCCATGGCCTTCATCCACGAGGCAGACCACGAAAACGATGGATGGAGAACTTCCACTTCGACAATGTTAAGATAGCCCAGTTGTCACGTATCGCACCAGATCCCTTACGTACCGAGCCCTTACGCATGAGCTAGCAAGAGGAGTGGCCCCAAAACGTCCCACGAGGGTGGCCGGGACCTAATTAAGTAAAGTAAGTACTTCGTATCGAAGGAGTTGTCGTGGGAACCTCGAAAGGGGCTCATTCGATTGAAAATAGAAAGGGCTGATGCCCTTTTTAATGGTCGAAAGTGATTGGAGGGCAACTAATCCCCTTTCAACTCCCACCCTCCCACGCCCACCCTCCCATTTGCCCATTATGTTTAAAAACAAAATGTTGCCTTAAGATTAAATCAAAGTACACTGTGATAATGCTAATTCCCAATAAGGCATCTCAGCAGTATCCCAAGAGCGACTGAGGGTATTATGTTCAGACTTTCGGGGCTACTTCTGCTCTTGAAGTTTAACCAAATCAAAATAGCGTAAGTGTATCCAAGTTATCAAAGAAAGTGAACAGATTTTTTTGCGAATGGTATCAATTTTTCCATTTCAGGTCAACTAGAGGAGGTATGAAACTAAATTAAAAAGTACTATTTGTGTCCAGATTTTTAAAAGGGTGTATGTTGTTAAAAATAGCTGAAATTTTTTCCCAGCATACAAATAGCAGGCCAAACTATAAAGTCTTAAAAAACGAAAAGATTTAAAGTGTTATTTTCTTTTTCCCTGAAAAAACTATGATATAACGAACAGAAATTAATTAAAAAAACTTTTTCCACAAAATAAGTTTTTCAAAGAAAAGTAAAGAACTCCATTAAATAAAAAATGAGCAAAAATAAAATAAAATAATCTACCAAGCGTGAAACTACCACAAATCAGCATCGATAAATAAATGAAACCCGAAACGAACAGAAATTACAATAAATAACCGAGTCAAACTCAAAACGAGCAGAAATTAGAATAACTTGGTCGCAAACCCCTATGCCTTCCCAAGGCCAGAACAAAATTTGCACTTTACTGAAAAAATAAGAATGATTGTGAATTGTCAGTTTAATATACATATACTTATATTTTGTAATCAAAATGTTAATATTATTTGATTTATTAAAGTTATAAAAGTAAAAAAATTTAAATTTTTTCAGTAAAGTGCAAATTTTGTTCTGGCCTTGGGAAGGCATAGGGGTTTTGTGCCCAACTTATGTTAATTTCTGCTCGTTTTGAGTTTACTCGGTTATTTATTGTAATTTCTGTTCGTTTTGGGTTTCATTTATTTATTGATGCTGATTTGTGGTAGTTTCACGCTTGGTAGATTATTTGATTTTATTTTTGTTCCTTTTTTTAATGGAGTTCTTTACTTTTCTTTGAAAAACTTATTTGTGGAAAAAGATTTTTTAATTAATTTAAGTTAATGATTCCCAGAAATCTAGTCTGATGTAACATCAGGTAAGATTCAATGAGCGTGTGGTCTTGTACTGGTCGTATTGTAGCCCTCTGATTGGCCTAGAAATAGGCGTATGATCTTGTACTCATTGGAAGTCAACCCCCCTCCCTACTTATGGGACGCTGAAAAAGGTGCAAAAACTTTTTATCCGATTGACTTCAAAATTTCATGAATTGGTACCTTGGCTAAGTGGACCAAAATTTTTTTGGGAGGGAGAAATGGGCTAGTGGGGCTGGAAGTGGGCCAAAATATTGTTGTCTCCAATCAGTTAGATTCTGTAATGTGAAACTTTAAACTTTTAACATTATTATGGGTGCTGCAGGGTGACAGCTCCCCTTTAATGGCAAAATAATATTAGATGTTCTCCGTATTGAGACTCCTTTTTGCACCCTCCCCCCTACCCCAAATAAAAATTCTGGAGCTACTTCCCTGCAAAACAGTGTATCAGTGCCTTGTGTGTGTTACAGTTGCAGCAATAGCTGTTAAAGTTGCAACCAAGTCAAGAACGGCCCATAGTAACTGAAAGTTAAGTACACGTTTTTAAACAAACTGCCCAGATACAAAACATACATTTTGAAGCTATCCAACCGCAAATTTTTTTTCGGTTATTCTTAGAAGTAAAGGTTTTTTGAGAAAAAAAATGTATCGGAATTTTGAAAACGTGCCTGAAAACACTCGAAAACGGAGTTGGTTCGAAATGAAAATGTACCAGTTGAATTACCATGATCAAAAACTTTGTTCAGCAGATTTACAGTCCCCGCTTAAAAAAAAAAGAAAAATCACCCTTTTTGCACGGGTACTACTGACGTGTCTGCTTGTTTTCAAACCAATGACCATGTAATATTGGGGGAGGGCTCATTTGTACAGAAAACCTAATATCTAGTGCCCTTCAATAACTAAGAAAAGAGATATTGCCGCATAAAAGGGGTGTTCTCTGCCATTTTGTGCCACCAGACACTTGTTTTGCCCAAAGAGGGTCAAAATGCAAGAAAGTTGCCTGAAAAATAACCCTGCAAGAAAATTATCCTGAAAGATGACCAACCGATTTCTCATGGTATACGTTATACAGGAAGTTTTGGGCTTTTATCTGGAAAAACGGTTCTATAGGCATGCAGATCAAGCTCCAGAGTATAACGTGAATGCCGCAGTGAGTTCCGTATTTATTCATTCGCCAGCTGATGATGAAGAGAACGCTGCAGTGACTACCAACGACGTTGGTAGATCATCAGAATTTGATAACCTTTTTTTAGTAACAAAAGAGATCGTGGCACAGCAAAGTGGTGTTTTCTGTCATTTTGTATTACTGAACGTCAATTTTTGTCCAAAGAGGGTCAAACTAAAAGTGACTGCACATTATAAGACGAATAATCAATTTGCTATGGCTTAGAACCCACAAATTAAGGCTTTGAGCCCTCATCTTAGAAAAAATCGATTACTTTTTATGTTATATTACTTTATAATAAACAGAATTTAAGCTATTACAAATATAAATCACTACGCTAGAGAAAAACATTGAATATTTGCTAGCGCGTAGCGATTACTTACATAAACATTCCTAAAAATATCCTAAATTAATAAATCAATTAAAAAAAATTCACCATCTTCCACACACCTCCAGGGCAACAATCACCATCAAAATACAACTTCAGACATTCACCCCCCCCTTCCGCCCATTCCTCCTTCGAGCCCTACAACCAACTCACCCCCCCCCCCAAAAAAAAACCAACAATCAAACGAAAAAAAACAACTAACTAATTCTTAAAAAAATACCTTATTAATCTATTTTTATACTGCGGGAGGTGCTCAGCTGCCCTAACACTCACAGGAAGCGAATTCCATACAGAAGGACCAAGATACTTCAGAGCAAAACCAGATCTCACACTTTTAAAATTCGCTTTTTTGCATGGTTAGCATACAATCCCTTATTTATCTCCTTTTTTCGCCAAGATTGGCATGATATTGTAAGGTCACAGAGAGAGGTATAATGGATCATTTAAGAGCTACCGTCTTTGTATACGTGCCTCCTACAAATTAGCGTCCATCGTAAAACACGATATGGCAACATATGGCACTATTTTTGGTGCCAATCCTAGAGCGGAAAGGATGGGAAATATAACAAGGGTACCATTGTAATCTCTATGGTCAAAAACGCTTAACCGGAGATTTACAATCCCTCTCTTACATACTCCACCTCCCCACCCTCTTAGTATTTGAAAACTAAAAAACAGCTTCTAAAAAATGGGTACTTGTGCATTATATCCTACACACGAAAGAAGTCAAGTTTGGTTAATGCTAATAAAATAAATAGGATGAAAATTTAATAATTTAGAACCAAATTTGGGCTATATATTTGCACGTTAGGGGGTGGGGGGTAAAGCATAGCACATATTAAATACGTAACCTAACCTAGGTATCTTCCTCCCCCCCCCCTAAACCCCAAAAAACAACAGTTTAAAAATTGTAAACGTAATAAGAAATCACGGTTTGCGATCCATTTATCCATTAAGAATACCCGTTTGACTGGTTTCCTGTTATATTTCCTTGTACAGTCTATAGCACTGTGTAGGATATAATGCACAAGTACCAAAAACGGTACTCATGCATTATGTGGACCTCTCGGGTTAACCACTATAGAATAGGCAATGATAAAACCCGTTTTTGACATGATTACGGCAATAGACTAGGCAATGATAGCGTGGTTTTCATTGCGTATACGATATTAAACTGTGTTTTTTTGGGATTTACGGGAGGGGAAGGTACCTAGGTTAGATTACGTGTTTAATACATGCTATGCTTTACCCCCCCCCCCCTAATGAGCAAATATATAGCCCAAGTTTGCTTCTAAACTATTATATATTCATTCTATTTTATTTCATTAGCATTAACCAAAATTGACTTTTTAGAAAGGCCCGCATAATGCAAGAGTACCCCAAAAACTGCCTAATGAAAAAAAGTTGTTTAATTATACTCATTTTCATGCAAATAATCGAATTTTTGTATGGTGCTTTGTGCCAGTTTGGCGTCGCTTTACCTCATACGTCCTTTTACCTCATACTTTGGTAAATTTACTAAAAAAAACTCCAAAAAGCTCAACTTCTATTCAGTCACAACTTTATTCATAAGTTGGATTTTAATTTAGCTTTAGTTCACTCCACCACCCTGAAAATCCCCTTTTCAAAAATATTGTCTTTTGCAATACATTACATAGATCGTCAGTTCTTAACCCCCTCCACGGGCATACACACTAAAAAATTAGTGATAGTGTGACTGAGCAATCAAGAACATACCATTCTGAATTTTGATGCCGTCGGTGCTTCTAAGCAGGTTTCGTTACTGAATATAAAATCTCTATTACCAGTAATAAAAAACCAGTTGTTGTACGTGCATCGATTAACTTCGACCGTGTACTTAGACACAAATTTATTATGGCTATATTTCATTGAACATTTTTTCCTCCAGTCCTAGAAAAGCAAAAACTGTTTTATCATTTCTGTTATCAGAGACATCATGTGAGTGCGTATATACATATCAATTTCTGTCAATAGCCATCATCCCTTTACGGCAAATTACCAAATGAGGGGCCTTCATTCCTTTGAATGGTGTATAAGGAGTCACTGAAAAACAACTTTTAGTCTAGACAAATTAGCGATTATCGTCAAGTCCAAAAATTAGCTAATTGGGTATATTTGCAACAACGCTTTTAAACACAAACTCACGAAAGAAAGCAACACGATATCTAGAGAAGCCCCAAAGGCAAGTTACTCCCGAAGGGTATAATTGGTAGATGACATGTTTGGCACTCGTGTTTTTTTTTGTTTTTTTTTCAAAGGTAGATATCAATATATGATGTCTTGTATGGATTGGCTGATCTTGAAGGCGTGATTTTAAGAAAATATAAATTTCTGTTGTGGATTTTCTAAAATTTCAAATATACCATGCAAAGAAGTAAAATTTTCAACTCTGCAGGCCAAGGGTGGATACATAATTAATTTGTTGGGGGTGCACTAGCGAAGCTCGGACACCCCCATTGGAATTTCTCTCCCGTTCAACCCTGTAATCAGTGCAGCTTTCCAAACTTGAGGGTTGGCACACGCCCCAAGAACCTCCCTCTGGATCCGCCCCTGCTGCAGGGACAAATGATTATATTAGCCTGAATAAAGCTTCTACAAATTTCTAAAGACATTTCCAAAAAAAAAATGAACAAATATAATATACTGATCCCCACGAAGGGTCCGTGGCATGTAAAAGAAGGGGAAAATACACATTTTACTTAAACACAAGCTCATAAAAAGTAAACAAAAAAGGGAAAAACGAAGAGAGAGAGAGAGAGAGAGAGAGAGAGAGAGAGAGGTAATGATTCCAGCAGTTTACAAGAGTTAATTCTGATTATTCATTAAAAACTAGACCGACAACCAATGCCAAAAGATCAATCAAAAACTAAAAATTATCAAAGGATCTACTTTATAAGCTTGTTTTAGGTCACAAAATTTACCATGGTGACTAGGGGCATTCTATTTACTTCTCCCAAATTTGTCTCTCTTGTCTCGTAGACACCCCTCCCCCCCCCCTCTCTCTCTCTCTCTTTCTTTTTTCAACTTTTTTTGGAATGGGAAGCAGGAGATACAGGTTTTTTTTCCAGAAGTCTTTCAGCCAATTCTCCAACTAAACCTAATCTCCTACCCCTAGGAAAAGTGTGTGTAAATAACCTTAAATACATTGATACAACAATAAAACACCAGGCTTTATCATTTCCTCAAACCCATTCATCCAGTGGCATAAATACGGGTGCGGACCGCCCTATGCGACACTTTTCAGGGAGAGGCACGGGGAGAAAAGAACTGAAAGAGCGAAGGGCAAAAAGAGCTTTCCTAACAAGCTTTGTTGCAAAATATATGCTAGAGAAATTAGCTGTCAAAAAAGAAAAACAGGCCCGTAGCAGCCAAAGCTGTGGATGGAGAATATGCCTCCCAACCGCAGACCCACACGCAATGGGTCATAAACCTGGAGTTCACGATATTAATTTATTTTTGATATTATTTGTGTAAATAATTACTTCACTCTGTTGGATAATGCTCATAAAAATAAAAAATCTACACATCGAAAAGTGTTAATGCTATTCCCGTCATTTTCTAAAATAGTCAGTATTAAGGCATAGAATGGAGGGAGGTGGTTGTTTGGTAAACTATGAAATAGGCGGACACTTAGAGTTCGCCCCGGGTGGCATCTATGCTAGTTAAGCCAGTGCATCAATCCAGTAATCCAATCTGGCATAGCTGTAACCTGGATATTTTTGCGGTAAATTTTTCGTTATTCATATTATTGACTTACGAATAAAATAAACAAACCATTCGATGCCTTTTCTTATGCTCTTTCCAAATATAATAATCATTTTTGTCGGAACTGAATTTTAACCCCCCCCCCTATATATACCAAATCAGGGTATGTATTTGCATATTAGGGGGGTGGGGGGAAAGTTTAAACTTACATCTCATTTACATCAGAGATAAAATTTACCCCCACCCCCTAATGTGCAAACATATACCCTGAATTGGAATATCTAGGGGTTGGGTAAAATTCATCTCCGACAAAAATGATTATTAATGTTGGAAAGAGCATAAAAAAGGCATCGTATGTTTCAAGGGCGGATCCAGGATTTTTTTCGGGGGGAGGGGGGGTTACTAATTTTTGACTTTTTCGGGGGGGGGGGGTTACTAATTTTTGACTCAGTTTCCGATTAATTTTACTGATTTTTACCTAGGTTTTACTAATTTTCGACTTATTTTCGGCTCGGTCAAAAATTTCGGGTGGGGGGGGGGGTTCAAACCGGGTACCCCCCCGCCCCTGGATACGGCCTTGGTATGTTTTACCTTATTCGTAAGTTAATAATATGAATAACGGAAAATTTACCGTTTTTGCTTTCTAAGCGAGATTTTTTTTTCAATCTTTTGGACACTAGGATACTTGTGAGCGCAAATGAGACACATTTTGCTAGTTCATTATTATTATTTTTTGGTCAAGCACCTTTTCCATTCCTGTTAGAACTCTAGACGAATGTTTTTCTTTAATCAAGTTCTGCTTATGCCCTCAACATTGTCAGCTCTGGCTCAAACCCAGACTTTATGAGAGCACTTTTAATGATCTTCTTACATTTTTGATTATTTTAGCCCCCTACAAACTACTGATCGCTTCAGTGCCACAAAATGTCAAATTTCCCATCTTTCAAACACTTCGTGGAACTGCAGCATTCGTTACTGATAAAGAGTTACGTAGTTCATACGAAATAAACGGTTTATATATAAACAGAAATAAACGGTTATTTATTTTTTGGGGAGTCTTTTTCTCGGGTACTGATTTCCCTCTTGCTGTCTCATTGCTGATTCAAAAAAAGAAAAAATATCTTTTTTGTACATCGTCAGATGGGGTGTCTGCTGTGGTGTGGTGAGTGATTAATATTATGTCCATTATATTTTTTCTCTCTTTCTTATTTGTCAGGTCTTCTTTGATTGATTATCAATTTAATTCCTTTATTATTTCTTTAGTTGTTTTATCTGTGCAAAACGAGCTTTTATCTCTGCCAGATATTTGTATATTTAGTATATTATTTATACATGATTAAAAAATGTATGAAAATTAACATACATAGAAAAATATTTTAAAGCTTCATTCAAATAAGTTGATTCACTTGATGTTTGATAAAATTATGTACAGTGATGTATAGTTTTGCTTCAGCTATTACGGAGGAGGTTCAGTGGTCATTGTGCAGAGGGGGTGCCCGATGCCTCAAAAAGTGCATTTTTACGCAAAAATTGTATTGCTCTCTCTAAGCCAATAGATAAATTATCTTTTCTGAGATAAAAAAAAACCCTACTCAGCTTCTCGAAGTCACGAAGCTAGTTATGGAACTCTATATGAGAATACCACTTGTATTCAATTTTTTATTTTTTTTTTTGCAGCTCTTATTTTTCTTTACAATGAACAAAATATAAAGGAACCTGTTTCTCCAGTAAAGTACTGCAATTATTCTGGGGCAAGCACGTACTCAGAAAGAGGGGCTTATACCTTGTCGAAATTCTAAGTTTTTCCAAATTTCTAGTCACTTCTTATAGTTAGTATAGACCACTGAAGGGAAATTTATGCAGTAGGTTCATCCTGAAAAACACTTGTCTACTGCAGTCTCGACGCGTATAAAAGCTCCTCTTATTTTCTATGTGTAAACGAGCCAGTGTATATTCCTCCCTCAGTAGTTCGATCAACTTTAAACAATGTTGCGAATTTGTATTATTCATGATATTGCAATGTTTCAGAATTGTGTTAAGATTATTTAAAATTATTCAATCATTCTAGTTACCAAGTTCTTTGTCAGTTTCTAATCAAACTTTGTTTTGTCCAGGGCGTGTTTGTAGCCAGAGGGAGGGGGTATGGCCCTCACTAGATCTACCAGTGGCCTTGCTTGTATAATTTTCTGTAGCTTAATTATTTAGCTTTGGGTTAAGTTTTTTTTTAATTATCTCCTTAATCAGCTCCTCACTACTAGGAAAAATAAAAATAAAACCAATATCAATAGACATATGTGAAAAAAGGAAGTGACTAAATTTAGTTTAGCTGCGATTCTGCATTCATGCTTGATGAAAGTATGTACAGTGATGTATAATTGCACATGAGCAATTATGGAGGAGGGCCGGTAGATCTTTCTCCATATGGGGGGGGGTGTGCTTGGAGGCTCAAAAGTGTGGTTTTGTGCCCCAATTTAGAAACGATCCGCGAGCCTTTGGATAAATATAGAAGAAGGTCTTGAGGAGGGGGTATAAACCAATCTCTAATCCTTCTTGTTACCCGGAAATATTTTTGTCTATCTCTGTGGTAGCTGAAAGTTTCACTATATTCGATAGGTTCTTAGGTTAAATCTCTTATAAGCATTGACATTAAGTTTATATGCATCTACATACATAACTTTCGTTCTACTGCTGTCTTTAAAAATTATAAAGCTTGCACTAAAATAATGGCCAATTTCGAAAGTTTTTCTCTTTCCATTAACTTTATTCAGCTCAAGCTTTATGAGACAAAATATAGACAATTTGAAGCAGTATAGTTTGGTATAGAAGAAACAAGTTTGTCTATTCCAGCAGTGTAAAACTGAGGCGCTCTGCAGGTGGCTTACTCGTTGAGCTAGTTGAAGATACTTTTGGCATTGTCTTGGTTGAGGAGCTGTCATCCTCATTACCAACTGTCGAGGTACTTGAAGAAGCTGTTGTCACTTAGTGAAAATTTCAGTGACTATGCAGAATCACCTAGCTAAGCTTTTTTAATGCTGGATGTGCAACAGGGAATTACACACTATCATGAAATAAAAACTGAAGCTCATCCGCTGAACCGTTCCAGGTGATCATAAGTCACTTGACAATGTAAATTTCTATCTACTGAAATTATTTCTCTGAAGCAACAGCTTTGTCTGAAATCGATGAAGCCACGAATAGATTAATGAACTATCACTGCAATAGGCCCTGTGAGAAATTTGTAGTTCGAGAATTGCCAGCAATTTGTAGACGTAAAAATGACTCAGTTGAAACTCGTATGTTTTCGTATTAGACCATTTCTGTATCATACGCTAGTAGAGATGCCTCAGGAGGTCCGATCGCCCACCCCTGCTGCCACCTACAACTTTTTTACATAGTTTAATGAGGACAGGGTCAATGACCTCTTTCTCCATGACCTCTTTCTCCAGGTGTGTTTTTGGCACGCTCTCAGCGAATGTCAATGTTGTTGTTGTTTCCGAGCCAACTTTCTTTTCTGGTCAGTCTAGAGTTGACAGTCAGAGTGAAAGGATTGAAAAATGAATAAATTTGAGAAAGAGAGAATTAGATCAAATCTAGTGTTTATTGAAAAACATTTGATTTTGGATGATGATTTTCTCGCCATTTGGAATAATCCCCATTGGACTATTGTATGAAACTTTTAAAATGTGGTTCAAATGCTTATACTCAATTTATTGATATCTTGATCACGACACGTCAGAATGATATCGTGGATATACTTTCATTGCCAATGTAGATGGCTCCTCCTTCGAAAGAGGCAACGTCACAGAGTTACTCCTCTCCCCTTTCCTACACTTTGAATTTATGGCGCGAGGACAATCAGTTTCGTTCTAGCTGTGAGAGAGTTGACATCGGAAACCAAAATGTTCTATATATGCCCATTGTGCATGTACACTCTTGGCAGTTGGACTCAATGCGAGAATTGTACAATTATTGATGACTATAATGAAAAGTGTAAATTATGTAATCCTTGCAAATTACATAGAGGCTATGCAGTACAAATTAAAGGATGTAATTCATGTCTTGAGGAGGTGTGTGACTTTCACCCTAGCGGGCACCTATGCTCCAATTGTCACAATGATAAATGTGATCAGTGGGAGAATACTTACCCCGCTATGATTGGAAAGAATCCTAAACGTGATTTTAGTTTATTTCTACGAGATTGGTATCGTCGTGGATTTAAATTATTCTGGGAAGAGGAATCTGGTCTACGATTCAACTGTTGGGGTAACAAGACAATCTGGTTTCTACGTCATCGCTGTGACGACACTGCCTACTATGACTATAAACCAAGCGATTTTTATTTGGCAGTTACTGAATGTGATTCACCACTTGAAAACACAGTATGTGATATTGCTTCAAATAGACAGATTGAAACTCGTGAATTTCATAATATGAATGCAAATAGTATCATTGACTATACAAAGAGATATGACAAGAGTGAAGTTACATTGTACCGCGGAAAATGTGACCCCGACTTTGCAGTCAATCAAGATCAATATACAGTGAATCCAAATGATTTACCAGCATTAGTGGTTCACGACAGTTACCTATACACCGATGAAGAAATCTAAAAGTGTAGATTTAAAGACATTGTTGTATATATACATTTTATTAATAAACAAATTCACAAACATTTTTTAAGCACTTTACTCTTAGGGCACTGAAATCAATACTGTATAGGTCTGAGAGGATATTTTCCACTAGAAAGTCATTCAGACGGGGATTGTCACTATAAATGTGGAGAAACTGCTTGTAGGTGTAGCCGCGACATCGGAACACAAAATATAGTAGCGCATGGAAGCCACAGCTTTTAGTCGTTAGATCCTGAACCCTCTTCCGATTTTGAATAATAGTTTTCCCACTGCTCTCAATATAGTTGCTGATGTGAGGCGTGTAGAATGTATAGGGTAGGCCAAGAGGATCAAAAAATTCGATATTCTTCACTGTTTGATAGATGCACAGCCAATGACCCGTCAGCACAGTCGAGGGACCGCTATTAACAATAATCAAGGTATTGTTCGCGCTTTGAATTTTTCCAAGATAGTCCGAGGGTAGACAATAGGATTTGTACTGGGACATGTAGGGGTCCATATTAAATACATTGATTATTTGACTGGTGTTCATGGCGCCAAGTCTAGTAGAACACTGCCTTCGGGAGTGATTTCCCAATAGGTTTCATATTGATTTAGTGAGATTAGGGCAATACTCTCAGCCAATGGGTCGGCAAATGTACACTCTAAACGCACACTCCCCGTACGTACTATACTCATATCCTGTGTGCCAGACAAATCCAGTACAATGATACCATGTGTTTTAGCAAACATATCTTCGGTTATACCATTTTCAAATAGTTGCGAATCATGATCTAGGGTTTGCATGGTCAACTCATACAATGTTCTATAGGATTTATCAAAAGATAGATTGTAGAGTGGGATGCCGTTTACTTTGCACACAAGAGATGAAAGTCCCAACATCTCGAATTTATGTGGGCATTCAGTCCATAATCCTATTGCACTGGAGCTCTTTACAAATGCCAAAGCCAATTTCGAGGGGATTTCGCCATTGATAAAGGATGAATCGGTGAAGGTGCGTGACCCCACGGCAATATGACGTTGATTGGTGATTGTATGAGGAACAAGTAGTTTAATATTGTTGCCATTGGCTCTCAGTTTTTCCACGGCCAAAGCAACAGAACTCATAACCTGCTGTTTGCGTACATGTAGTATTGCTGAGGTGAGGGAGAGACTTACATCGGGATTGCCAGCAAGTTCTTTTCTCAATATGAAATTGGAGGGTGCAAGCGTCAATTTTATATCCACTTTAACATTGGGCGGCAGCCATTGGGGTATATTAAATATTTCATGATATATTTTTCCAACTAGATGTAATTCACTAGTTGTAGCATTTTTAAGCGCATCTGTACTATCAGTATTAGTAATATATTCATATCCATTGGAGGCGCCTCTCAATTCCTTGTATGACTTGGGTGTCATCAGCATGAATTGGATATAGCTTGCATAGTTGGAGAGATTGTTGCTTGTGCTCACCAGCGTGCCATTGATGTAGACACTAATTTGACGAAATAAATTATGTAGTATACAATTTTCATAGGATATCCCATCAGCTCGAACTGGCATTGTATTATCGGATTTCCGGACTTTCATTTGCAAATCTATAAATGTGGACGATAAATCTATGAAGTAGTCTTCATTGGAATAAATTTGAAAGTGGATATTGTCGGAGAGGGGTTGTAGTGGATAGAATTGTTCATAGTATCCATGCTTGACACTCACATCAACATTTTCGGCATTGAATAGATTCAATGAGGCGGTGATTGAAGGTTGAGAATCCTTATGTGGTAGGTAGGACATTTTAGGAGAAGAAATCAAGTTTCGATCTGACAATTTTCTTCCTGGGCCTTCTGGTTACACTACGTGTCGGCTTTCTTTTCTTTGACAAAAGGGATGTCTTACGTTTCCGTCCTGAGTAGAGACTGATGAGTGATGCGTTGTTTCTTGACCTTTTTAAACCTTTACCATTCTGTTTTAATTTCTCGCCAAGGGTTCGCGCACTGGACCTAAGATTTTCCGTAGCACCTTTTTTAAAATCCTTGCCAGAGCCCCAATCATATAGTGTAGAGGATGCAAAATCTGTCGCAGCCGGTACAAGATATTTTCTAGCCAGTGGTAGTGAAGAGCGAAACAGCTTAGAAAACCAGCTGCCAAGACCATAGCCAGACACTGACGAACGACCCTTGTAATAGTCCATTCCATTGCCCTGTTGTCTTGGGCCAAGAGTATTAACATAGCAGTCAATATCAGGACAAGTGAATACCACTTTTCTATTAGACATCTTGCTGTTGAACGATGGGTCGAAAATGACATGTAATCACAGCCAAACCCTTTGAAATTGCTATTGGATCACCCAACTCAGTTCTTAATGTTAACTGACAGAGTTCCAAATAGGAAGTGTTTACTGGAATATACTGAAGATGCTTTATATTGTAGTGATGAATATGTTCTTGATTGGTTTTTCGTTCAAGAACTCGTAGGAGGGGAACATTTGAATTACCGACTCTCGATGTTTCCACAAATGAGGCGTAGAGAAATATACAGGTATCCGTGGAGAAGGCAGGCGGGTAGTCAGCGAAAATGAAATTAGTGTTTCCGGCACTTTTGCCATTGATTATATTGAGCTTAAAGCCAAGAACATCCTTTAGGTTATCATTGAGAATAACCTTTTCACTGGCAATAGGTGAACTAATCTAGATCTTGCCCTCCTCCTTTGAATAGTTGAAATGAAAAGCTCCTTTTTTTACGGGCAGAAATTCTTTTATTGATAGAACGACATAAATCATTCCTACAGGTGAGTTCCTCGTAGGGTAATTCAATATATGGATAATCCAACCAATTGATTTTTTGAATTTGTTCTTGATCACCTGGTGGTGGTGGCCAATCATACGGTCTGATTTTTATTTCATATTTACAATCCTTTCTCAGGATGTCATAAGTATTTTTGAGAATACAGTCGACAAGAGCCACTTCATACTTTCCGTCAAATTTGATGGTGGGGGAGAGTTTTGTCCAAAAATCACTTGTTTTATTCAAGTCATTGTAGAGAGGATCAGAAACATTGGACATGAAAGTCACATAGAAATCATTGGGCATTGTTAATATCTTCAGCACTGACCCAAGAATCAAAATCCGAGTTGTATCCTAGCCAGCGAACAAGTAACTGTTTCTTGCCCCTACGAGTACGACTCTTTAATATCTTTTCAATTTGATAAATTTCGCTAGTGTTTCTAACTTTTTGCAGTTCATATTCATAAAAACCACCGAGAATTTCATCATCTTTGGTGTCTCGCAGTCGATAAGTTATGGGTATGGTGTCTAGGATTTTGGACACTTTAAAAAGTTCGGTGCTCCATAAATAATTCCCCTTTTCAAAAATATTGGTGGTTCTATTAATTCGAACAGTATCACCAACATTGAATTTCTTCTTCTTTTTCTTCTCATTGTCATTGGAGTATTGCCTTAGAAAAGCATCAAATGTATTCTCACTGTAGTGAACATCCCGAGGGCTAGAGTTGGACAGAGATCGATGTGGTCGGTGGTTGTATATCTGCATGATTTTATCTAAATCGTGAATAAAAGCAGATGTATTTTTCAGTGTACAATATCTTGAAATTAATAGACGAATCGTTCTTATTAATCGTTCGGCCAATGCAGCCTTTATCGGACTGTGACTGTGATAGAGTGTTGTATTATATTTCAAAAGAACCTTTTGCACATGAGGATTAACAAATTCATTACCACGATCCGATTGAATTTTTCTATAGGAATCCTGTTCAAGAATACTTTCAATGGCCCGAGCAACTTCAACACCTCTCTTTGATCGCAGCGGAATGGCATAGGCATAGCGACTAAAGATACTGATTGCCACTAGAATATATTTGTAGGGTGTATTGTGACGTCGTTGAACTGCGTCTAAAGTTAAAAGATCCATTTGCATTATATGCAGAGAGAAAAAGGCTTTAGTTTGACGATATTGTTTACTGCGAAGTCTATGATTCCGATGTAGTGTGTAACATGGTTTATTTTCTAGATACTCTTTTGCTTTTTTCAATGTGGTGCCGGAGACAGCTCTAGAAAGCGTTTTGGGAGAACTTAAACTTCCCGCTTCGCCAATATTTTCATAGATACCTTTCAAAACTTCATCCATTTTGAACGTAAACACGTAGTGTAATGTCCACTCCCCTTTTGCACACTGGAGGGTGAATCAATTCGTCTTCGCTTTTGACTAGCAGCCACAGGTGTTGTAAAATCAGTGGTGTTAGTATCTTCAAATATTGAATCTTCTTCTTTTTTAAATGGTGTTGTTGGATGTTCATTTAGTTTCTTTAAAATTTGCTTATTGCCAATAAGACTTTTGGGAAAGTTTGATACACTTAGAAAGGTGTATAGATTATCGTCAAAGGATAAGAGTCCTTTACGATTCGTCACCATATCACAAATTAAATCAACTAGATTATAACTTTTTCCCCGAATTATAATTCGTTTCCCTATGCTGTCGACTTGAACTTGATCACCAGTTTCCAACACGAGATAAGATAATACTCTTTTACTCTGTTCTCGATAGGACAGTGGCAATAGGTTTCCAATTTTCTATACAATCGAATTCAATTCCTTCTCCTTTGATTGTGCAGAATCTTGAAGAGATGTTTCTTGTTTAGAGGGATCGGCGACGGCGGGTCTCTCACGATAAGGTCTATGTTTATCCATACGTCGCAATGCATCTTGAAGTAAAAGCAGTTTTTTATCATCAACAATATTCTCATCATTAA
>JAQQPU010011020.1:0-10986 GCA_029168905.1 Artemia sp. Kazakhstan ARC1039 | reverse complement strand
CTAATTTCTCCTAAAATTAAAGATAGATCAGTAGCCGCAATTCTGGTTGGACACCTTGCTGCCCCAGCAATAAAACGTGGTTTTGGTAGATTTTTATGAAATTTTATCGTCCAATATAAGAAAGGAAACTGTTTATCATTATCATTTATTTTAATATTGAAATTTTTCAAAATTCTTTCTTCTATATTTTCAATTAAACTATTCTCCTCCATATGGGCCTTTTCGTATGTATTTGTTGTTTGTAACTCTTTTGATAAAATATCACAATAGAGTTTCTGACAAATTATGGCAAAATTATTGCTAGCTTTATCAACTGGTACAATTATAAATTCATTCTGTATATTAGCAATTGCTTGTTTCATATTGGCATTATAAAATATTGAATTTTTCACAGAATCTGTTGGATTAATTCTATACATGCTATTTCTTACACTAGTCAAAATCAAATTTATCCAATTCTGAAATCTATCTTTAGTAATTTTCTCCTTCTTGCACCAATTATCAATAAATAAGTTTAAATCATTCTTTAATCCCCTAAGAATATCTGCTGGCCTTATGCGGTAAGAAAGACGGAACTTAGCACCCATTTTCATTATATTTTGAAGATCACGATGCTTTATAATGGACAAATCCCCCGTTACAATATGCTCATAAGTTTGATCCACATACTATAAAAATTGCTCACAATTACAAACCGGTTTCCAATTACTCCCCCTGTCCAGTTTTTTAAGTATTGAATTATAGTTAAAAATCCAATTTTATATAATTTGCCATCATTCTTATTGTCCCATAATTTTTTGATTCCATTACTGAAACCAACCCCTCACTTGTCCCCACATTACCAAAAAATAATTCCTTCCTTAAATCCTGTAATTTGGGACAAAGGACCATCAAATGAAGCAGATCCTCAACATTTTCTCCACACATAGGGCATGAGTAAGGACCGTCCATTACCCTTACCCTGCCTAAATATTTCCTCCTTTCTCCAAGTGCTAGAAAATTACCCTTTCCTTATATATACCACTTAATTTCTTCACTATTTAAACCCGCTTTAAAATAAATATCATATCCCCAAACCTTCTTCCGTTGCCGGTAAACGCCGAGGGATGCCGAGGCTGTGACTTCACACTGCCATTTCTGAATCTCCTGATCCTCCAGCACATCCTTTACTAATTTTGCTACATTTCCTGCTTCCATGCCTATCCCCTTCCCTTCATTCTCAACACCTGATAACCTACAACTATTTAAAATTGATTTCACCTGGACTTTTGCTTCTATCCTGCAACACCTCCAGATAAGCTGCATTTACTAACCTATTATTCCTCTAAACCAATCACCTTTTCCCAGTATCCTATCATTCTAACCAATCTTTTTATCATCAATGAAAACAATCCAAGATCACCCTTTAACACCAGACTATTAAATTTTCCCGTTTAGCCCTAAAAGTCTCCTGAAATCTCCTAAATGAATTCTCTCTATTTTTTTCTCTTTTTCAAACCCCCAAACTTTCCCACCGAAACTCAATACTGGGCCTACCTTCGTCTCAAAAATTATTTTCTGTAGCTTAATATCTGCCAGTCCTAGATGCCTAAGGGTACTCTTCAATAACGCCCATGAAGCCTTCTGGCCCTTCCAACTCACTATTTTCACTTGATCCCTCCACCTCCCTAAACTTGTAAACTTACATCCAAAATAAATAAAATACTTAACTTTTTTCATCTCTTTCCCTTTAAAATAAAACTTATTCTATTCCCTTTCTTATTTTCCAAAAACTAATATAACTGATTTATTAATATTTAAAACTAATTTTTCAGTCCGTAAATAACTATCCAAAATCTCTAACATCTTTTGCAAATCCGGAGCTGATTTCGCAAGCAATACTATGTCATCTGCAAATTATAAACAAAATAGCTCTAGCGATATTAATTTTAACATAGGGACATTTCTATTTCTAAAATACTCCTCAATACCATTAATGAAAAGAAAAAACAAACGCGGTGATAGAATGCATCCGTTTAAGGCCTACCTTACTTAAAATTGGTCTAGAATAAGAAATACCTACCTTCACTACTACTTTAACCACCTCATACATTCATTATAACTTCTACTAACCTAATTGCCAATCTTAATTTCACTAATACCCCTTTCAGCATACTCCTTGAAACTTCATCAAATGCTCCCCTAATTTCCAAAAGCGCCGTATAGCCTATTTTCCCTATACCTCGTATATTTACTAACTAAAACCTGTAAACAAAATATTTGATCAATTTTACTATAGTTTTCCCTAAACCCTGCCTGACATTCAATTAATCTACCTTTATATTACAACCATTTATCCATTCTATTAGACAGCACTCTACAAAATAACTTACTGATAGAACTTCTTAGACTTGTCCCCTTGTAGTTCCTGTGCAGGTTTCTTTCTCCTTTTTTAAATAATGGGATCATAATCGATATCTGCCAATTTTGCGGCCATAGAGGTGTACTTAAAATTGCCGAGAATATCAATACAAGCACTGGTAGTATCCA
The DNA here is from genome assembly GCA_029168905.1 of Artemia sp. Kazakhstan ARC1039. Taxonomy (NCBI): domain Eukaryota; kingdom Metazoa; phylum Arthropoda; class Branchiopoda; order Anostraca; family Artemiidae; genus Artemia; species Artemia sp. Kazakhstan ARC1039. The sequence continues at coordinate 8,457 of JAQQPU010011020.1, read as the reverse complement.
TGCTCTTGGTCATTTCAACAGCTTAGATGGTACTCCGTAGATGCCCGGTGCTGAGTTCCCTCTCATGCTTTTCAACGCGTGCCATATTTCCTCCTGTCCAACTGGCTCCAGTAGTTTAGCGTCCTTTGAATCCAACTCAATATCGGCTGTCTCGTCTAAACTACCCATCTCCTCATCAGATCTCTCTTTGTTCTCTTCGGTATATATCTCTTTGTATTTTTGTTCTATTTATTCTGGCAAGGTATTGGCATGAGGGACTGAATCAGTCAACCTTCCATTTTCTGTTGATTTTTTAATTAACTTCCAGAATTCCGTTGTATCATTCACGCTACATTTCTTCCGTATTTTTCGGCTCTCTTCCTCTTCAAAACGTCTCTTCTTCAAATTAAGTAGCTTTTTATATCCCCTTCGCTTGTCCCTAAAAACCTACAATTTTTTTCCAGATCAACTGTACTACTAGCCTTAAGCAATCTAAAAGCTTCTAAAACCTCCTTCTTCTTTTCCTCACATTCCTTATAAAGAAAACTCATCAAACCAGTACTCCTAACATTTTTTCTCCTACGTACCACCTTAGTTCCTATCTTATATAAAAAATCGTGACAAAAATCAACAGAACCTGCTATATTCCCTTCCCTTGCCATATCCTCACTCTTCTGAATAAATGAATCCAGCCCTCTATCTTCAACTAGTACCTTTTTCAACTTCTCCTCGCTATCATTATCAAACCTCAAACCTTCCCTCCATTCAAGCTCATTACCTATCTTTCCCTTAACCCTAAAATTTTTTCTGGCTCTCAGCCCATTCTCCCCCTCCTAATTCAATCCTAATAGGTATAAGATCTGACCCAGCCAGTGCCATCAGTTCAAAATCCACAGAACAAGAAAGAAGCCCCAGACTAACAACCCCATAATCTATATCACTTGGAGATTTACCCGAAAAACATATAAAATCCCCCACTCCTTTATCCTTCCCTGTCGTCCCATTCAAAATAACCAAATTCTGCTTAACACAAAAGTCCAATAATTTTTTACCTCAATTATTCTTTCTCCGATAACCATCCTTTCTCGTCCTCCTCATAACCAATGGCTCAATCATGTAATCTCTATTCATATTTTCTAGTTCGAGTTCCACCTCCTCCTCACGGGCTCCTTCGTCCTCCTCTGTATATCCGTTAAAATCCCCTAGAAAAATAAAATAATCGGACGGAAACTGTTCGGAAAAACGATCCATATCTTTTTCTAATATCTCCCAGGTATCTTCATTACTAAAAGTAATAGTTTCCGGCGATAAATACAATGAACAAAAGATAAACGAGCTACTAACTAAAGATACTCGCACCCATACTAGATTCCATGAAGCACTTTTCCACCGAGATACATTTCGCCATCTTTTCGTTATCAATAATGCAACTCCTCCATAAGTTTTACCATTCTACGATCGCTTTTTTTGTGATCCAAAATAAGAAAAACCTTCTATTCTCTCCTCTTTTTTCAGCCACGTTTCTACTAGTGATACAACTGAAAAATCACGACATTTAAGAAAACACTCTACTTTAAGATACGAAAAACCCTGAACATTCCAATGTGCTCAATGACACATGTAATTTGCGCCATGGCTCTGCTTATCCTATCCACTATCTGAATCAATGGGTTATGACGGGTTAAATAGCCGCCTAGGCTCCATATTTTAAGGGTCTTCAGCTCTAACCGACTTGCTCTTCTGTCGTAGGTGGTCATCTGGGCTAATAATTTGTTGGCTATTACGTTTGGGAGTCCCCACAGGCCCGACAAAAATTGATGTGGAGCTTTTTTTAATAACTGGAGTTTTACTGCTCGCCCCATTTATTTTGTTATCACTACTTAGCTCCTCCACTACACTAAAGAAAGATTGAATTGAGGATGAAGATCCTGAACACGATCTTGAATTGCAAGTTTCTTCCAGTTTAAACCGATTATTTTCAGAAACCAGACTCGTTACTAAACTTTTTTGCGGCACTGATAAAGACTCAGGTACACGGTGAAACTTTTGTCCAACATTTTCCTTAAAATGAGTCATGGTACTCGCTTATGACTCTATAGTAGGGGCATTCGTAACCTCAACTATAGATTGCTTATCAAAGCTATAAGTAAAACACTGTTGACCAATATATATCTTTATCCCTCTTACGTCTTGCTTCTCTATTTTCTCCTCTAGCACGGATAGACAGTTCACGCTCTGTATAATCGGGCCTAACACCAAGACCCGCCCTTTTCAGGTAAGCACTTAGCCGAAAATGTCTCTAATGTCCATAATTTCCAGGCTCTAAATTTGGCACATATGAGTTCAGTTCTTTCATTGCATCTTCTTGTAACGAAGAACCTTTGTTTGCAGGATCAAAATTATACAAGACCAAATTACACTTTTTAGACTCATTTTCTAGTTTTTGCAATTTTACGTTAGTATCCGGCATTTCAGCTTTCAAACTTAGGTATTCTTTCTTCAATTGTGACGCATCCTCCGAGAACTTCTCTACTGTTGAATCAATTCGTAACGAAATAGCAAATAGGTCGTTTCTATTTTCTTGAACCTGCGACGAAACTATGTCTATTCCGTTCAATTTTCGATTAATTTCTTGTAGAGTTTCAGATAAAATAACTGAGGTCATAATTAATCTGGAAATATGGTTATAATAATTAGAAAGATTACTTATCTTTCTTTGAGGGCCAAGCCTCACAAATGCATCCGAGTGACTATTTCTGTGACTATAATTATCCTCACAAAATTTTCACTTAACGTAGCAAGTCTTATTAAGTAAGATTTCCACTTAACATGACAACTCTTGTCAATAGGACGTGGTTTTTCAAGTTATTTCACTGCCTGTGTATTTAGATTTTAGCGGAATGAATGCTGAAATAATATATCATTTGCCATGTTAATATCTCCACATAGATACATATGACCGTCGTGGCTATCTAACAATTCATGAATACGACGGGCATTGGTATCTATCCTCATCTTGTGTTGTACAAATTCTCTCTTAATCACAGCTTCTCGGGAATATGCAAATGCAGTAAGCTCAATAGCACCCAGATTATGACGCTTCCACTTCTCCTCTGTAAAGATTTAGTCCTTGTGTCTTAGACCCTCGATAGAAAATAACTGTTCCCAGTTGTTGGTCAACTTTCATCAGTTCTACCCTGTGCATCCAGAAAGACCTGAATGGTGCGGTGCCTGTACCCGGTCCTATCATTATAATTGGTACAAATATATTTTCTGTCAAATTGAATCGAGGCTCACTGCTAAGGAAGGTGTTGACGGTTGTTCCAGTAATTACTTGGTTCAGGTACATTGAACAGATACCACTTCGGAATGGCCCATCTTCGGTATTAAATTTGTCAGCCCCAACTGTTAGTTCAGCACAATTTTGCAAACTCAGCAAACTAGAAGATACGGAAAAAAGAGTGGCTTCATCAAGGGGATTTTATAGATGCAAACTTTAGCTGGGATACTTAGTGATGAAAACTAATCAAGGAAGCTCAGTACTATTAACCATTTCGAATGCTTCCACTGCCCATACCCCCCCACATCATGGAGAGAATCTTACCATCGTCTCTTTGTTTTGAATTTGTAGTTTAGATAGCAAGATACCCTAGGACTGATTGGGTCGGAGAAGTTGTAATATTTAAAAACTTCTTGTACCATTTAATAATTGTGGCACGAAGTAGGTTTTCATACAAAAACATTATTGCCCTGGGCCAGCAATAGTCAGCATTTCCTTGTCTATTATAAAACGTTGATTCTGTTCAAGGCTTGGGACACGATTTAGCTTCTGAATACCATTTTATTAGAATTTTTTGAAAGTACCCTTAGATGGTCACCTGGATCGAACGAGACCGGGCTACTCAAGGTCACATCTTACTAAGACAATCTAATTTGAATTGTGCATGGACTAGCGTCTTGACTACTAGCAATTACTTCATTATATGTCACCTTCAGAGGTAGAAGCTCCTTCCCAATACATGGAAAAATACTTTGTGAAGTGAGGTCTTCAAGGAGCATCGGCAGTAACCAACTTCATATTTTATTGAACAGATTTTTGAAAAAATTCTATACCAATAATAGCCACGATTTCTGTTGGCTGTTTTATGTGGAATATTTGACAAGTAGCCTGAAATGTATCTTTTGTCCACTTTTTAAATGCCTTTTCTTGTCCATTCATTTCGTATCCACATTCCAAGGAATGAATGTGTTCATCAACTTAAAAGCTCAATAGACCATCTAAGGCTTTTCCGAAGGCGCAATAAGCCTTATGTACTGTCGATACCAATGTCAAGCAATAAAATCGAATGTTAATTAGCCAATTGCTTGATTTGATGATTGTGCAGGATCCTTAAATATTAAATTCTTTCTCCTTCCTGAGCGTGGATACTGACGCCTAGTCGACCTGGCGTATTTGCTGCTATGTTTTGAGAATTCTTGGCTAAAAAAATCTTTTCGTGAATTTCCTTTCTCAATGAACCTCTTCTTGAGAGATTTGTAAAACTTTTCTGTCCGGAGGATCACCACTTCCAAATTTTGACATGAAAATGAGAATCAAATCTTAGAACTCAATCTTGGTAACATCATAATCTTCCATGCGCAGAACCTCGGTGAGAATACATGCTCGGTGCTTTTGAGAATACATATTCCTTCTGTTTAGCAAAACCAAGGGAATTTTCAGTATCAGTAGAATAGAGAATCATTGCTTTTGTTCTGTTGGTATAAATGTTCATAAATATCCTTTGAGCGATCAAAGCTACCCTTCCCATTTGTCTAAGCCTCTTCAAGTAATTCATATCCGTCTTTCCGAACTTTGGTCGTACAATGGTTTGATCATGCAGAATAAAACTTCTATTGGGAAGACATGATCCTGACGGGTTGACCCAAACCCAATCTGTGGGACATCCATCTCTTTCTTCATGCTCGCTCTTGAAATGTTCAGTAAAAGTCTCGCCAGTTGTCTGATGGTCAACGATGTGACTTTTGCTTGCCAAAAACTGCGCAACAGCGACAACCAGATCGCTGACGGCCAAATCCCGCCAATTACTCTCGTTTGTTTCTGTGCTCAGGGTCATTATACCAGCCATCACAGGTACGAGATAGAATCTATGTTGATTTGCTAGATCACTTGGTCCTACTCCTTAATCAGAGTGCCAGCCACTTAAGGGTTTTGCACTGAATTTCTACCCACCACAGTCTAATTTCAAGCAGGGCACTCCTGGGAGGGCAAAACATTTGTAGCTAAGATGGCTGATTTTTTTTTTATATTTGGGGTGGCAAAGCGGTTCTTGAAGAACCAGGTCTTCAGGGAAATAAAAAATACACTTCTCCATCACCAGCCTAAACTATAGGGGGTAATATGCCCTATCTCCTCCCTTTTCCAACCCAACCAAGCTTTAGAGCAGCCTGAGTATGCCGTTAGGTTGTTTATAGCAGGCACATCCAATCAGAGTAGACATCTACATGTGAAAGTAGCATCTTCCTATTTGACGGGGTGGAAACACCACAATTGCGGATCGAAGAATCCCGCCATTAGTGACGCATTGCAGTTGGGTGCAAATGGCTTCAAAGCATTCCCTGCACTGTGTCAATATGATGAATATCATATATTTGTAGCTTTCAAACAGTTCGTGGTAACGAACTTTAAGTAAGAACTCGGCTCAATAATAACCGAAACTAAAAAAACGGAATTTTAATATCAATACGTATATTGACAGAATTAGCTAATTATGCTGATTCAAAATAAATAAGATTCATCAAGATCAATGTGACCCATCAAAAGTTACGAGCCTGATAGAATTGACGAGCCTGATTTTCCAAATAGTTGGAAGCACCCCCCAAAATTAAAGGAATCTTATTGAACACATCATCAGATTCAGCGTACCATTGAACTCTACCGTTGAAGTCTCAAGCTCCTATCTGCAAAAATGTGGAATTTCGCTATTTTCGCCCGGAGACAGATAACGGATGCGTGTTCATTTGCTGTTTTTCCCCCAGCGGTAAGTGTATCTATATAATGGTTCTAGAAGATCGAGAGAGGGTGACTCTCAGGGAGAACGGAACTAGGAGTTTTCCGTGAGGGAGAGGGATATATATTTCATAAAGGGTGAGGAAGATTTACCGGCATTATTTGAAAAACAAACAGAAATTATTCCATATATGAAGGGGTGCCCCTGCTCTATACCTCTCTCCTTACGCTAAAGTTTGACTGTGTCCCAATTTTTAAGAGTGTGTACTTAAACACGGGGGCCATTTAAACAGAATAGGAAGCGTTTTTAAAAGTGCTAACAGCTTTAGCGTCAAGAACAAGGTATTAAGGTGGGGGTAAGCTTTCATATACGGATTAAATCCGCCAAAATTAATGTGCAAGTTTTGTTGTAATTTTTCATATACGGTGAGCCAAATTCAAACCTGGATTAGTTGAAAACCGTTCAAAAATTAAGTAAAAAACAAGTTTTTTTTAACTGAAAGTAAGGAGCGACATAAAAACTTAAAACGATCCGAAATTATTCTGTATATGAAAGGCGCTGTCCCCTCCTCAATGCCTAGCTCTTTATGCTAAAGTTTTTCATTGTTTTTTAGAGGATGGTTGTGACATAGTCAAACTTGAGCGTAAAGAGCCAGGTGTTGAAGAGGGGACAGTCCCTTTCATATACGGAGTAATTTCTGTTCGTTTTCTTTATAATAAACTTTTTTAAACTTTTAAAGTATAAAATTTTCTTTATAATAATCTTTTTTTATCCCTTCTCAGAATTTAATGTGAGAAATTATTATAGATAGAATAACGTCTTTCATCTATATAAGTTCCCTTTACAACCTTCTTATAAAGCTTGTAACTTTTCTCGATACGTTTAAGGAGTGAGGTACTAATCCAAGGTTTGACGAGATCAACGTATCTACCACTTTATTTCTCCTGAATAAACGTTGTATTGAAACAATTTATAATAAAATAATACTATTTCCCAAACTCTTTATTAAGTTCAGGGTTCTGATCATTTATTGTTACCCTCTTTTCCTCTAACAAATTTTTAAGTTTTGAAAGTGTAAATTCATTTAGTACCACAGTTTTCTTTTTCCATGATTTTTACGTCCCAGATTGAATGCTTCCAACTAATGCATGGGACACTATGACTCCGTAATGGTCAGACACATCATTAACTAGCTCTTTAGGGTATCTCTCTTGAGGGTTAGTGAACCAGCTACCAAGCAAAGTTACTGAAATTCTTGTGATTCTGGTCAGTATGTTAATAGCCGCATGCAATCTATAGCCCATCATCAAGTTACAAAAAGCAGTAGATATTTGATTACGCTGAATTTGCATTGAAGTCTCCTCCAATATAGCATGCATGCGTATTCATTGGTTATTTTCCCGATTTATCTTCAAGGCAACCCATAAAAGCCTCTAAACTACATGAAAGTGTTCTTTACACCACACAAATAATAAAACGCGCTCTATGCACATGTATTACTAGAATCAAAGACTGAAAAATTATTTCAACATTTATGTGGTAAAGTATTTTTATGTTATTAAGTGAAGTTGTAGTTGTTGCCTTTATTCTCCCTTTATAGGGGAGCTAAACTATGGCCCTAAAGTAATTTAACTTTGGTAGCGTGCCTTAGGCTATGACCTGAATAATGAGGCACACCAGCTGGGTATATTCGAGGGACTAAATGTAGATTGTAGAGAGGTTGGCTATAATACAATACTTTTATTCAGTTAACATACACTAGTGCAAGGATTGATAATTGATATATATTCTGCTGGGACTAGTTGTCCTAGGGAGACCACAAGTATCATAAATCTACAATAATATATAATACAATGGGATACTTAGACACTTACAATAACCCGACAATATTCCAAGGTATTCCTAAATCAAAGGACCAGAGGTCAGTCAGGCATAAGATGAGTATCTCTCCGCCCCTTCTCATAAAATGTATCTTTGATACATTTCCACAACCACACCTTATCGGAACCCACAGACGTACATAGCTAGGAAGTGGTAATTTCTCAATTTCCTATTAAGTATTCACCTGCGAGGATATGTTCCTTATCTTAATAAAAAGTGGTAATTTTAAAATTTCGTATTTGCGTCTTAATATTTTACTAAATTCAAAATTGGCTTAATTAGAAAGCGTCACCGCAATACTCCCTATTTGGAGAAGAGTTGCCCTCAACTCTCAATATTTTACTTTTAAAACAACTTAATTTTGCACCTAGTTCTTATAATGTTATCTTAGGGTCATTCTGTGCATATACCCTCGATGGATTTCCTTAGGGTCATGTTTATGGCCAAAGTTCTGCCATGTTCTTTTTTTCAAAGTATATCAATTTTGAGAATTTATCCTTGTTTCTCTTTTTTTCTGTCTTTAAGACTGTAAAATTATATTTTCACCCTCATCCTTATATGCCTCTTCTGTTTTAGTTTGACCCGTTGG
>JAQQPU010011019.1:9886-28861 GCA_029168905.1 Artemia sp. Kazakhstan ARC1039 | reverse complement strand
TTTTTTCCCCAAACATATCCGATAAAATTTTGAGATAGTCATTTTGTTAAAAATAGTTCAAACATCAGATAATAAAAACTCCGAGGTTGACACAAGCCCATTATTTCACTTTGATATTGTTACTTTGATACCAGTTTTGATACTTTGATGAACATTTGATTTTTTTTTCAAAGCTTGATTTTCAAATAAGAAATTTTTTAAAACTTGATACTTTTTGCAATCAAAAACGAACAAAAATTGATTTAAAAAATCTTTCCAAAAAATAAGTTTTTCAAAAAAAAGTAAATGTCATTTTAAACTTGAGCTCAGTAACGTGTAACAGTAAGCAGGTAACGGGTTACCCGCACAATGAGCATGAAGTTGCCCCTCGTCATAAACTGTTAGTTTTAGGCTTGCATTATCTTTGAGTACTATCATATCTGGAAATTTGACTCTGGCATAACTAACTGTATGACCATTAAATTTTTTCAATAGTCAAAAGAAATTCAATCTCGCACTGCCAAAACAACGTTTGCATACGTTTCCAATATGATCACAACTAGTACTTGTTTCATAGTTCAAGTATTTGTCTTTGCCAGCATTCAGTGCAACGACGACTTTATCATGTGCACACACTTTCTTTGAATAAATCATTTTCACTTTTTTTTAAAGAATATGATGGATGTGTTTATCCTTCCAATGTAGAAAAATTAGTGATTTAATGCTTACGATAAACTAGATAGCGTCGATAACTAGCCATAGAGTACCGCTGGTGCAGCCGCGTAGAACTGATGACCAGCCATAGAGTACCACTAATGCAGCCACATTAAAAAAAGTTGAACAATTTTCTGTCCAAACAAACAACTAATATTTTAAACCTTCATCTCTTTTAAATAATTATTTCCGGAAATTTAAAATAATTATTCTTGAAACATCCCTCCAAAATAAAAAATAATATGTAAAAAGTTGAATAATTTTCTGTCAAAAAAAAGCGATTGATATTTTAAGTCTTCATCTCTTTTAAATAATCATTTTCAGAAATTTAAAATAATTATTCTCAAGACATCCCTCCAAAATAAAAAAAAAAATATGTATCTCTTACTGGAGTTACCATTCCCTGATATTTATCCCTTAGTTGATAAGTAATGAATATTTTAAGCATTTATCTCTTTTAAATAATTAATTTCAGAAATATAAAATAATTATTCTCAAGACAACCCTCCAAAATAAAAAATAATATGTATCTCTTAATAGTTACCATTCCATGAGATTTATCCCTTAGTTGATAAGCAATTAATATTGTAAGTCTTCATCTGTTTTAAATAATTATTTTCAGAAATTTAAAATCATTATTCTCAAGACATCCCTCCAAAATAACATTATAATAGAAATTTGACATTCTGGAAGAACTTCCATTGATCAGTTTATGTCTAATCTCATTACTGATGATACTTATAAGAGTGTATTGCTATTATATTTGCAATAAATGTTACACTTATAGTTATAGATGGCAGCACACTCGCTCAGACACACAACAAGACTAAGTCATTAAGACTAGAAATAAGTGAAGGTAATATTGGTCAACGAGAACACGGATCAGATGGACAGCTTCACTTACTTAGGTTGTATTTTTAGCATAGACGATGGGTGCAGTGCTGATGCTAAAAAGTAGAATAGCCAAGACCAAGGGTATTTTTTTTTACAATTGAAAAAAGTCTTGAAGAATAAAAAGATAAGGGTACAGCCCAAGATTTTAATGATCGAAACTTCAATAACGATGATGGTCATGTATGGTTCTGAAGTGTGGGCGCTTCTAAAAACTGAGGATTTACTTGATGTTTTCCAGAGCAATTACCAAAGGATTGTTTTGGGTACCTGACTGAGTTTCTTGTATCTCAAACAGTAAGCTGTATGGTAAATATGGTCCAATCCCGCTTTTCAGGGCTACAATAAGAGAAAGCTATGATACGTCATGTAGATGAAGAACGAGAGATTTCCCAAGATTGTTCCTTGTCGAGATAATCCTTCCGCCTATGTCAAAAAGTAGGTCGTCCCTGACAGCGATGGAGGATTTTATAAGGACATATTTAAGGAAAATTTAAACTTTCTGGGAGGGTACGAAGAGGGAGGGTTTATGTTTATTTGGGGGGGGGGGAGTAACGGTCCTAGAAATGTTGTTCTAAGGGGGCTTGTTGCTGCAGTGAGTTGTTAGTAGCAGTAGCAAGAGTCTGAAAAATTATTTTGCAAATGGCTGATAAGAAAAAGAATAACACAATCAATCCATTTACCCATATAGGCTGATACATAGCATCATGCATATCTGTATCCATAAGTTCGCATAGCTTGCTTTCAAACTTCAGCTACATTTAGTCAGGGTAGACTCTCAAGTGCTGCTGAGGAGCTCCGAAAGGCTTTTGTGGATAACGGGATCTCTAAGTTTGTAAGCATTGTCCAGATCACACCCTTTACGATCAACACGTACCTTGATCTGTGTTTAAGGAAAGTGTATACATCCCCTGGCTATCTTCTTCAAGTTCAGAACAAAATAGAAAAGAGACGGACTTGGCCTTGCTGGCTGCTCAATCTGTATCAGTAAATGTAAGTGCCGTCACAGTCCTTGTGATTCAGCCACAACAGAATTAAGGCAGTTTGTGATGTTCATACGACAGACTTTTAATAGTCAATACCAAGCATGCATCGCCAGCAGCTGAATTTATCATGGCTATAAAGATTTTCAAGAGAGTCAATAGATCAAAGAAAAACTGATCAACTTAAGTCTCGTAATATAGGTCTCAGAAATACCTATATAAAGTTGCCGCGAAATTAATGTCGGTGCCCGTTACCAGTATCCCTTCTGATATTATCCTTTCCGACCCACAGGGAAAACATTGACTATTAATTGTCAATTAACACATTAATTGCCAAAATTACCCAGTAGTTTATTTTTTTTTTGTCCTGAGCCTGAATAATTTAAAATCTGAATTTTTGTGATATTTATTTGTGGAATCGGAGTTTACTTTTATTGTTTCATTTTATATTATCCCAAATTTGAAAAACAAATATACATAATTCCTTGTAGTCACAATTTTTGTTGTTGAACTTTGGTAAAACCAAAAGTTAATCTAAGCAAATATCTGATAAAAATTTTGATATATTGAAGGTAGAATTATTGATATATCTGTTAATCAAATTGTCGCCCAACACTACCTGATGCATGGGAATTTACCCTTTAAACATAAGTTAAGTGTGACCAGTTGACAATCTTGAATACATCGCTACATACAACACTGCAGCAACCCTGCCACCGGACCTGTACACAGTGTTGCCAGATCAGACGAAAGGATTTTGCTTTTTGATCGCAAAATTTTGCTTTTTTATATAGATTTCTGCTATGTCCAGATTTATTCTCCCATATTCCACGAACGAGGTAATTAAGCAAAGCAAAAGGGAAAATAATACAGAAAATAAACAACAAGGTTTTTTCATATGTCCAAGAAAAGGATCTTGATTCACAATTTGTTTGTTTTTGTTTTTGAAATTTTATTCCGCTACAAGTTTAAAAGGCACTTAAACTTTTGCATTGGGTTTATCTGATTGTTTTGTATTTTGGGAGGAAAGGAGATACCTCAAAGGGTGCATTTTAATGTCAAAATATCTCAGCTCTTATTGAGCTATCAGATAAACAGAATTAGTTTTAAGGGAGAGACAAGGGGAGGGTGGAGATGGAACTTTATGTATAAGCCCTAGGGTCATAACAAGAATTGTTGTGTGTGTGTGGGGGGGGAGGGGTAAAAAAAATTTAAGAAACGCATAAGAAAAATGTGAAATTTATATCTACTCTTTTATGATTTATGGGAATATTTCTGGTCTACGCTGTTATTATAAAAGTAACGAATAGCATTAAACCCCGAAATGAACAGAATTTAGTCCTTATAGGAAGGGGACTGCCCCTTCTTCATCCATACCTTCATCTCATGGTCGCCAAAACTTTGGAAGCTGCTCATTAGATCAGAGATTGAGAGTTCAAGCTGCCTTAAATAGTTAAATTTGAAACTGAATTTAAAATAAAATTAAGAAATCTCCCCTGCTCTCAGTCAAATCTTGGCATATCTGTTTGTTCCTGCTCTGCCGTTATGAAGCATATTATTTTCTTCAGACTAACTGCCAAGTGGATGGTTCAAACACTCCATATTGTTTGCTAAGTTTTTGGATGGATTAAATATAAAAAAAGTTTTTCAGCTGAAAGTAAGGAGCAACACTAAAACTTAAAACGAACAGAAATTATTATGTAATGAGGAGGTTCACCCCCTCGTCAATACCTCGCTATTCTCACTACAGTTTGGATTTTATTCCAATTCTTTAAGAATGACCCCTGAATCACAAAGGCAGTTTAGTCAGAATATATAGCTCTTTTGAAAGTACTAAAAAATACTTTAGCGTAAAGAGTGAAGTATTGACGAGGTGGCAAACCCCCTCATATACGTAGTAATTTCTGTTCGCTTTAAATTTTAACGTTGCTCCTTACTTTCAGTTGAAAAAACTTGTTTTTTTATAGTCAATTTCTGATATTTTTTTAATTATTTATGTATATTTATTTACATAATATTCTTTGCATGGTAACCAATATTTTGGAATTACATTTTAATATTTTTTTTCCTACTCTTGATGACTCTATTGCTGTTTTTGATCTCTGGTACATTTTACTTACAGACTAGACAAGCACAAATTTCAAAAAGAACAGAAAAATTTCTACATCACATGCTTCATTTTTGGATATGGCAAAGTAGCAGCTTGACTATCTTTTATATTAGCTATGAATACCAATGCTTTACATTTCTAAACAGCTCAACTCATTACATTTAGTTTAGAAAATTCGAAAAACCCTCTCTGGTGTTCGTTTGATTTTTGAATGTGACGTTAATATGAGTTGTTCTACATTGCCTTAGAATATGCTACAATTATCTTAGAGAGGATTATGCTTGGATGCTTTTGGTTATTAGTTATGCTACGTTCAACACAAATATGCTACGTCTGGCAACGCTGACTTTGGTGTGTGAATTATATTAGGTTTAATGGAAACTTATTTGTCACATTTAAATTTTCTTAAGTACAAGACATGTAGTAAAGAATATTGATTTACAATTTCCAATTTGTTTTTATATTGAAAAATATTTATCACAAACTTATATCTTAAAAATAGCAAAAATGTAGCCAAAATAGGACTCCAAAAACCAAGATATATCAAATTTTGCCAATGACAGCCTTTGTGTTTTCCAATGTTAATCTATTCAAGAACGAACCTTTGAAAAATTATCAGTCTCTTTTTGTGGGTACTATTTTGTTTAACTATAATATTGGGATTGTTGTTGAGTAAAAAGGGTTTGTCCTATGGAAGGGCAAATATAAAAAGGGATAAAGATCCTCCTGAGCCATTGCTAACGCTTAGGGAGTCGAGTCAACGTTTCAGTTGTTGGGTCTTTTTACAGGGACTAGTAAAATGAAATGGCAAAGAACAAACTAAACAACTATTCATTAATATTATTAAATACAAAAAGTTTTCGAAATAAAGTAAAGAATAACACTATCACAGGCAGCGCGATAGCTACTTTGAAAGTGGCACATTCGAAAAGAAATTGAAAGTTATAGTGCCCTTTCAAGAGTCAAAAGTGATTGAAGAGAAAACAGCCCCTTCCCAACGCCTGTACCCAATAGCATCCAATCAAAATTTTCAGATATCCAGTAATTACGTATTTAGGGATGACAACATCCCCTCACCACAACCCTCAGAGCAAGGGCAATAAGTTTATTCTAGTTTCCCATTATTAACATATGAGGTCTTTATGGAAGGGATGGTCGCATAAACTTTGGATGGGGCTCGTTTGATTGGAAAAATCGGAAGTTCTTGTGGCCTTTATAAGACTCAAAAGGGATTGGAAAGCAACTATTGAACCCCCTCCCTATAATCTTCATTTCCCAAAACACATCCTTTGGGGATGTCAAATCCCTCACAGCCATCAGAGCAAGGGCTGTAAGTTAGGCAGTCCGTTCATTGTTTACTTATAGTGTATGTTGCAGAGAAAGTTAAGGTTTGTTTGACCTTTACTTTTCAGAAAGACAAAGGGTATTCAGGTTAGCCTTTCAGAGAATGTTGAGGGGAGTTTTGAACTAAATTAATACATGATATGTCCATACGGGTTGTCCAAAGGGCGCAACTCTGGAATGACTAAGTGTATTCATTTGAAACATTCACGATAAGATAAGCGAAATGATTAATTGACCAAAAATGCAGTATTTGCTCGCCTCTTCTACTACTGCACCAGTACAACTACTAATACTACTACCACTGCTACCTCTGAAACTACTGCTTCTGCAGCGAGTACTACCAAGGCGGAGATTACTGAACTAAAAATACGAGGAAACGTTGAGGGGAAGTTGAACTAAATCAATACACACTATGATCATACAGAACGCTGATAGGGGCGCATCAGTAATAATTTTAGAGCGACTTACCGTATCAAAAGGAAACTTCTAAGACATCATGAGTGGGACTGATCAATAGGCAACATGCACTTGCTACTGCTGCTATTAATACTGCTGCCACTATTGCACAACTACTAATAGAACGCTATTACTTCTACTACTGTTCCTACTACTACATATACTAATGATACTAGTACAATTAAGGCTACGCGTACGAGGCTGAAAATTTAGCAGAGAGGGGAAATCGAACTAAATCAAAACAATCTATGTGCATGTAGATTTTCAAAACGGCAGACGTAAAGAATGGATTTGGGTATTAAGTTGGACCTTTCAAAGAATGCTTAAAAGGGAAGATCATTTGACAGAAACGTAATACGTGCATGCCACTACTAACACTACTACCACTGCTACTTTTTCTAATACTACTGCTACTAGTACCTCTACTACTGTTAATAGACTACTCCAACTAATACTTCAAATGTAACGACTTGTAACGTTTAGAGTATTAAGATGAAAAGGGCGTCAAAATGGGCCAATAGGGCATGTCAGTAGTATTTTTGGAGCGGCTTACCGCATCAAGGTGAAGCTTCCGGGGCATCATCAGTGGTGTCATTTAGGGAGGGGGAGGTTAGGGCTATGTCTTCTGCATAATTTTAGGAGCGGCCCAAAATCAGTTGTCACAACCTCTTTTGATTTGATTTGAACTGGGGAAAATAATAATAATAATAATAATAATAATAATAATTTTCTTTCCAACCTTCAAAGACCAAATATTTTGAACTCACAACCAAAGGGCTTTATCAACAGGGGGAGGGACTTGACCAACTTATAAAAAAGTGAAATAAACATGAAAAAAAACAAAACAAATAAGAGAGAACAAGAACAATCTGAGCATTGAACGAAAAGCTGAGACCTATCAATTGGTGTCAATTAACGAAAATTTAGAATAGGGGGGGGGGGGGACAAATTTACTGGTTCAACATCCAGGAAGGGGGCAAATTTGTTTTTTTTTCATTTTTTCTATGAAAATACCAAGCCAGTGTCATTAGCGGCCACTTTTTAGTTGTGCAAGCCAGTATTAAAGCAATTGCACCACATTCAATTTACATTCACCGCCATGCCTATAGGCTCAAACTTGTGTTGAGTGATTCCATTCAGAACTTGAGACGAATGACATCTTTATCCTTCATTCTTCAAGAGCTGTACTGTTTTATCGCGAATAGCAATACGTGCTACCCACTCATTGCTCAGAAAGCCACTGGCATAACTGTTCTTCAGCTGGAGAAATCCTCTACTACAAGATGGGCATACTGATATTGATCGGTGAACAAAGTACTGAATAGATACAACTCTATTTTGGCCGTTCTGTCAATTACCAAAACATCTAGTTACGGGGAATCAGCAGCTCCGGATAACGGACTCGCAATCAGACTTCCGACATTTGAATTTATATTTACACTGCATCTTGCGGGGAAAAAAAACGTTTTTGCCACAAACTCTGTCTCAGCAGCTGCAGGTGGTAGACTTAGTTTTTTCTAGAGCTAGTGGTTTTATTGCAGCTGCACGAGACTAAATTATAGACATGCGAGCTGACAAAGCCTTTGAAGAAAGCTTTCAAAAAGCAAAATAAGTTTTTCGTGAGTGCGGCCTCACTGAAGACCTTTTGCAAAATTTTCAGAATTCTAATTCTTCATGTAAAAGACCAAAGCATGCACAGGAAGTAGTTTTCCGCTTATGTGATGTTTTAACCATGTTTACTTTGGGAAAAAGCGTTCTTGCTGAAGTGAAAGAATCAACTAAAGGTGCATCCAGAAGGGATTATTTTCTTGCGATAGACAGATTCTGCTCTGAGTTTGAAAGCCGCTCCATGAATGCTTTTACACTGTTAGAGTTAATCTATGCATTAGATGTTGATTCACTGCACTTTCTCAATACTAGTAACTAGCCAGTGTAGCACTGCATTACAAACAAGTTTATATTGACACAACCCGGTTGGCCTTGCAAACGGATCTTGTGAGAAGATATACTGACTCTTTAGCCAATAGGTCAAAATATCTCTTTGAAGTTCACGATTGTCTGAAGACAATGTCAACAGCGTATTCTGAAGTTTTGAAAATTAGGCAAATCTTAATTAATCTGCCCATCACAACCGCTAGTAATGAGAGATTCTTTTCTACACTAAGCCTGATTTAAACCTATGTAAGATCAGCAATGGGCGACGAAAGACTGAGTGATCTGATATTGATGTTTAGTGGAAAGACTCTTGGGAAATCGTTGGATTTCGATGCTCTGCTTGATATTTTTGGAAAAATGAGACCTTGTCGAATCCCAGTATTGCAATAAAACTGTCAATCACTGTCAAACTTAAGTTCTCTCTGTATTCATTAAACACTTTAAAATTGCTTCTTACTATTATTTGTAGATTTTGCGAGAGGCCTGTGCTAGCCACTGCGAAGAAATGTTGCCCTTAAACAACTGTGAGCCGATCACTTTATGGGGATCCACAGAGGTGTCTTAGCCCAACTTGGTTCAGAATAAAATGCCACCGCTGGGCATCATTGTTTGACTGACCAAAAGGCAACATGTACAAGTTACTGCTATTATTAATGCTATTGCTACTACTCTTACTACTAATAATAATATAACACTAATACTGCTGCAACCTTTCCTACTACTACCACTTCTACTGTGACAATAATACTATTAAGGCTAAGTCTATGAAGGTGAAAATTTTAGAGATATTGAGGGCAAATTTGAACTAAATTAGAAGACACTATGTGCATTCAAATTGTGAAATGGGCCTATCTCAAGAACTGATTTGGGTAATAAGTTGGTACTTTCTGAGAATCCTTAAAGGGGATGATCAATTGACCAAAAGGCAATATATGCACGCTACTAATAATAATACCACCACTGCTACATTTACTGGTTCTGCTACCTCTATTGATGTTACTCCAACTACTACTTCTAGTTCAACTACTCGTAAGACTATGAGCATAAAGGTGAAAATTTCAAGGTTATCAAAAGGCATATCGGCAATGTTATAGCAATGACTAATCGCATTAATTTGAAATTTCCAGAACTTGATGAAATGGATGTTCAACTAACCAAAAGGCAATATTTAAATACTACTGCTGCTTTTAGTACCAGTGCTTTTGCTATCAATACTACTACTAGTACTACTAACGCTTATACTACTACTGTGACTACTATTACAACTGTACCAAATGGTATAAAGGTGAAATTTTCAGGAGAAGGGGGAACTGAATCACAACACGCCGTCCACGTGCAGGTTGTCAAAAAGGAGACATAAGCAATATCGCTACTCTTCTATGAACTGAACAGTGCTAGTTTGGTTAATGCTAATGAAATAAAATAGGATGACTATATAATAGTTTAGAAACAAATTTGGGCTATATATGTGCACATTAGGGGGGGATCAATACGTAACCTAACCTAGGTACCTCTTCCCCCCCCCCCCCCAAAAAAAAACAAACACAAAAGCAACACTTTAAATATCGTATACGCAATTAAAACCACGCTATACTTTGTGTTTCTCTACAGCGGAGTCTTGTATCATCCCACTGAAAAACGGGTTTTTCAACATGTCTCGAGTTTAAGATATAAAAAGAGTCCAGCTAATAGAAGAGTACCGCAATATCTTAGGAAATGTTTTATGTGCGAAGTCGAAAGTTACAAGGATTATTGTGGGAGATGTTGAACTGACCAAAAGACAATATTTGCACCCCCAATGCTATTGCTTCGACTTATACTACTACTACTACCGCTAACTAAATCGAAACAAACAGTTTTTCAAGAAGACTTATCAGCAGCGTATTAAGCAGCACATTGATGGCATTAAGTTGAAACTTTTATCGCGTGTCAAAGGGGACGTCGAAGTTAACCAAGGTGCTAAGTGCATACTGCTATTAATGATAATACTGCTACTACAGCAATTGCTACTACACAATCTAAGGGTATTAAGGTGAACCTTTTAAGCAATGTGGTATAAACCTAGGACCAGTCCAGGTCAAAAGGAGACATGTTAAGAAAACAATTCTTACTTCATAATATGCATAAT
Source organism: Artemia sp. Kazakhstan ARC1039 (assembly GCA_029168905.1). Lineage (NCBI taxonomy): Eukaryota > Metazoa > Arthropoda > Branchiopoda > Anostraca > Artemiidae > Artemia > Artemia sp. Kazakhstan ARC1039. The sequence continues at coordinate 18,321 of JAQQPU010011019.1, read as the reverse complement.
AATCTTAAAGCGCGTTTCCATTTGGTAGATTCTGCAAATCTGCACCGCCAATCTGCAAATTTTATTTCAATGGAGATTTTTTCCGGCCCCGTATTGGCAGTTTGCAGATTTTGAAACCTTCGACGTTGCTTTTTCTGCAAGATGGTAGAATCAGGGGTAATGGAGATCAGACTTAGCCGATACAAAATAACTACAGGACAAATGAAAGACTTGTAAATATTTTCAGAAAAGAATTTTTAACAGAAATTGTTGGTGATTTATAAAAATGGGTAAAACAGCTAAAGATGCAGAAGCTGTAAAGGGTTCTAGAAAATGTACATCAGAAGAGGTGATTGTATTAATAGAATTTATGAATTTATGTGTCATTTGTTTGTATAGCATTTTCTACTTTATAAGCAATCCAATAAAAGCTGTCCCAGTTCATTCTAAAATAATTGTAGAACTCAGCATATTAGTTACATATTTTCCAGGCGGAGCACCGTTATCATCACTATTTTCACTGTTATACATTTTTTTAACAAAATTATGAAAAAGAAAGATATTCGACTGCTTTATCCGATTTCAAATATTCTATATATTAAAGCTAAACATCATCACTGCCATCTATCAAAAGATACAAATATGCTAACATTAATAAATTCAGGTTAGCCTAGATTAGCTGGATGCTCTTGGGTGATGGTTTTATAAACGATTTTCAAGACTTGGAGAAGACAAAATATTGAAAAATGTGATTGGAAAACTGGAAAAACAAGGAAAATAGTGAGAATAAAGGTGCTCCCCCAGGAAATTATGTTAATTAGGATAATTTTGCATATTATGAAGTAAGAATTGTTTTCTTAACATGTCTCCTTATGACCGGGACTGGTCCTAAATTTATACCAAGAAAATATAGGCAGATTTTGAACTAAATCAAAACGAACTATGAGCATGTATATTGTCAAAAGGGTGACAAAGCAATATCAAGAAGGGCTTACATTAAGACCTTTTCAGGTTAAGTTTTGGCGGATTTTGAACTATCCAGATGACACTGTTTATACATTTAAAAGTATTTCTACGGCTACTGTAACTAATAAAACTAAGGGTATAAAGGTGAAAATTTTAGTGAACATTTAAGAGGAGTCTTAATTAAACGAAAAAACTACTTTCATGCAGATTTTCAAAAGGGTATATAAGCAATATCATAGGCAGCGCTGCTCTATCATAGCTAGTAATATTACTGGAACTTGTAAAGGAGCTAATTCGATTGGAAAACAAAAGTCCAGAGCCCTTTTTAGGAGTAAAAGTGATTGAAGTGCGAGCCACCCTCCTCCTTGGCCCACATTTTCTCAAACACTTCCAACAAAATTTTGAGACAGTCATTTTGTTAGGCATAGTTGAACGGCCCGGTAGCTATGACTCTAGGGATATGGGGTTGGTCAACCCCCCACGCTTAAGCAATTTTCCCATTATGCTTTAAAAGTAAATGTTCCATTAAAAATAAATCAAAAGGCACTTTGCGTATGCTGGTTGCCAATAGGACATTTCAACAATATCCTAAGAATGGCTGAGGGTATTGAGTTTAAACTTTCAGGGCTACTACTCTTACTGCTTCTGCTCTTACAGTTTAACTAAATCAAAACAGTGTAGGGAAGATCAGGGTTGAACTGGACACGGGTTGAACTGAACGCCGTCAATTACTCATACCATTTGGTGAAAAATTCTACAAATAGTTGGCGAGTGCCATCTAACTTTCATGTATCAAGCAAGAATTCCTAGGTTAGTTGATGGGTTCTTTCACAAGTTAAAATGCAAAAACTGTTTTAAGCAGGTCAACTTTTTTATGGCACCTTGCAAATTGTTGTGCTATGCTGTAATTATAGTGCCAGAAATTTTTTCGCTTGTTTCTTTAAATTCTTTTGTCATTCTACATCTGTGAAAAGTTGCGCTATCTACCTTTTCTTCAACGCTCTTAGTCTACATGACTTCTCTGTCAGATTGGGATGGGGGTTGATCCGGACTTTTTTTTGGGTTGAACCGGACGGTTTCTTGTTCTACCCTACATATGCAAGAGTAGATGATTGTTTTCGTTTCTTTGCTTATGACCAAGAATCTTAAATGAATTTAATCTTAAATATTAATTCATGAATTAATTTCTATATTCAGTAAGTAAAGTGACTGATTGTGAAAAATACCTACTTGGGCACTTCAAGGATAGCTTGTGTGTTTCAGCTGCATCCTCAGTCTTCTCTCATGTTCTCTTCTTCTTCTTCGTGATCTCTCTCTCTCTCTCTCGTAAGGGTAGATGATTGTTTTATTTCTTTCCTTACGACTGTCTTTTTTTTTTGTAGGAATGCCCAGAAAGCACACACGAAAGATGGTTGTGAAATTTTACAAGATGGGACACCAATAGAGGTTAAGACTGTCCATAATATTCCAGCAAACAAAACTATAATTGATGCAGCTCTTGCTAAAGACCTTGTCAAAGACTTCTTTCTGCAGAGCATCGGCTTAGATATTAAGCTCAAAACCACTCACAAGTATTATAGCCAAATTCAAGGACAGCTTGAAATTTCAAATCAAGAAAAATGTTGCCTGCTTGTCTACAATACCGAGAAGGATTGGGGAGTCCTTACAATTCAACGCAATAGAGAGCATTGGGCCCGAGTATTCCCGAGCCTTTTAAGCTTTTGGAAGGAAAGTATTTTGCCAGAAATTGTTGATTCACACCTTCTTAGGAATCTAGAGCCCAGAGAACCAATATCTGCTGGAACAGCTATGAAAAATTGGGCTATAATAGCGGTAAGAGGCAGATTTTGAACCCAAGTAACACAAACCACAAAAAACAGAGAAAAGAAGAATTAGCAGCTGAAGAATTATTGCCAATCATTTGGTCTGGCCTTGAACCTGAGCCATAGTTTTTTTTATTTTTATGACAATTTAATGAGCGATGAACATATATATCATTTATCAGTTTATTTAATATGGTTTTGAGTCAAATTTGATGAAAAGAAAAAAGCTTTGATAAAATTCAAGGCTTATCAGATTAATGATTCTTGGTTAATTGGTTATGGTAAATATATACACAAAGGACGCTCTGGCTTTTGATGGGTTAAGAAGACAGGCGGTCAACGTCTTATTTGTGATAATATCTGACTTCTCATTTTAATGCTTGGACCTTATGGGTTCCGTCTTTTCATCCAAAGTAAAATCTCTTATATTTATTTTTGATGTAATTACTCATTTAGTTGATATTTGTCTTATATTTAATTTATTCGATCATATCAATTTATGTTCATATTAAGTTTGACTTTTTGTATGACTTTATTTCGGGTCATTTCAGATTATATTATGGCTCTTTACTTTTCGTTGAAAAGCTTATTTGAAAATGTGTTGTTTTTTCGTTTTTTTTTATCGCATTTATTGAAAGAGTTTCATTGAAGGTTATTCGTCGAAGTGTTTTTAGAGTTTTTCAATGCTGGATTGTCAGTTGTTGTTTTTTTTTTTTTTTACCAAAAATACTGGAATGCGACAAAGATTTTCAAAATTAGAAAAATTTAAACATTTTGTAAAAATTTTCGATCATCCGTAGTTTTGTGCAATACCTTTTTACTAATATTTTTTGCACGGGGAGGAGGCTTTTAATTATACGGATTGAATATTAATATTTTCAGTCTAGCCTTGAGGCCGTTTCGACCCTTGGCTAGTAGAAGGCAGAAAAAGGCAGGCGGTCAAGGTCTTATTTGTGATAAGAATTTGATAAAATGTGATAAAAATGAACAAAAATAGAATCAAATAATCTACCAAGCATACAACTACCACAAATCAGTATCAATAAACAAATGAAACACAAAACAAACATAAATCAAAATAAATCACAGAGTCAAACTCAAAAGGAGCAGAAATTAATATGAATAGGGTCCTAAACCCCTATGCTTTCTAAAGGCCAGAATATAATTTGTACTTTACTGAAAAAATTCAAATGAATTTACTGAAAAAATGTGCATTGTCAGTTTAATATACATATGCTCATATTTATTCCTTAAAATCTTAATTAATTTTGATTTCTCAAAGTTATAAAAATGAAAACATTTAAAATAATTTTTCAGTAAAGTACTTAATTTCTGAATATTCTGGCTTTTAGAAAGCAAAGGTGTTTTCATTTATCTCCCTTCGTCCCTTTCTTATTCCCTGTAAGTTTCAAGCCAAAAAGAGGAGAATTTAAGGTTTTTAGAAATTCACGTGTCCCAAATTGATGTAACCAATTTTTATTAATACTTTCTTTATCTTTATATGCTGATTAAAGGGGGCCTTCATTGGTCCTGTCTATATGTCCTGTAAGTTTAAGGCAACTTGGAAAGGTTTTTTGGGCAGTTTTAGGCGCTTAATATTGATACAACCAAACTTCTAAATGTTATGTCTTTGTTAGGGTTTAGTTGACCCTGTTTCACAAACACTGTAAGTTTCAAGACTATTTGAGACTGAACAAATTTTGGGGTTCATGAACTGATGCAGCCAAAAATTAGTCTCAATCTATGTAACAGTAATAATCTTATTTTTTTTCTTTCTTTTTTTTTACTTTCCAGAATTGTTTTTCTTTCCGTAAAGACGATTCAACTAAGTTTAGTCAAGTTTTCATTCCCGAGGCTCTTTACAAACACTGTACGGATGCAAGTGACCTCGGGACCTGGAACCTGAAATCCTAATCGACCTGAGGCCTAAAATCCTAATTTTTTCTGGAAATATCTGCATTTTCTTATTCAAATTATTATATTTTTGTATTTTATTTTAGAGTCTTCCTCGAGAAATATTCATGCACACATCCGCCCCACTAAAAAATTTCAATCACCAACCTGATCTGACTATATCTACATATGATGGGGGGGGGGAGGTGTATAAGAGAACTTAGAAATTAACCGAACAAGTGTGGTTTGCGTATTGATTAGTTCTGCATACATGACTTAATGATATTGAACCAACAGGATAAAAATTACATTGGGTCAAGAGATTTGAGTGGATTATAATTTAGATACATTTAAATGGAACTTCAATTTCAAACATAAAGTAAACAAGAGGTTTCCGCACCCTTACTAATTTATAAACTTGATAACTGAATGACGACCATATTTTCATTGGCAGTCTGCCAATGCTATTATCTGGTTTTCAATGACTGTCCTACAATTTATCATTGCTTTAATCTGCTTTCTGGAATAATTGCTTTCTGGACTAGACATTATACTAACAAAAACATGGGACCCATAGATTCGCACTCAACACTATTCCCATATGTAATGGCTGTTACCGTGATAATACCGTATCCCAGATCCCCTCCCTTATATGGTTCGATATAGCCCTAGCCAAACAGTTCGTGGTAACGAACTTTAAGTAAGGAGCGACCCGGCTTAGTAGTAACCGAAACTCTAAAACAGTTTTGATACCAGTAGACATATCAAAAGAATTGAATTTTTATGCTTATTTTAAATATGTAAGTTTCATTAAGTTTAGTCTTACCCGGGGGTGATCGTACCGACTCATTGGTCCTAGAAGATCTTAAGAGGGCGCATTAAAACGGAAAATAAAACTTCTAGTGCTCTTTTTAAGTAACCAAAAAAATTGTAGGGCAACTAGGCCCCCTCCAACGCCCCTTTTATCGCAAAACAGTCCGATCAAAATTTTGTGAAAGCCATTTTCTTCAGCATAGTTGAAAGGCCAAGTAACCATGCCTTTGGAGATATCATGGCCCCCCACAGCCCGTGGGGAAAGGTCTACGTTAAAAAATGTGTCCATTATTCACGTATAGTATTTATTATTGGGAAGTTTGCATACATTTTTCAGGGGGGGGGGGCTTCTGCTGGTGGGATTCTCCACGGGTATAATTTTTCATGGAGAGGGTAGTATCCAGGGGGCAAATTTTTCAGGAGAAATTTTACACTAAGGGAATTTGCCAGAATTCCTTCACGAAATTCTTCTTATATATTGCCGACTCAATTTTACGCGTGGAGATGTTAAAGGTAATTGTCCGGGGTAAATTTTTATCAGGATTGAATTGTCTAGAGAATAAATCTGTGGGGAAGAGGGATTTATCCGTGGAGATGTTGCCAGATTTCTTGGTATTACTTAAAAAGCGATCAGAAATTAAATTAAAAAAACAAGTTTTTTCAACTGAAAGTAAGGAGCAACATTAAAACTTAAAACGAACAGAAATTATTACGCATGTGAGGAGGGTTACTCCTCAACACCTCACTTTTTACGCCAAAGTTTGAATTATGTCCCAATTCTTTAAGAACGACTCCCGTAACACTGTTTGTTTAATTAGAACAATAAGAAGCTTTTTTTAAGCACTAAAAAACTTTAACGTCAAGAGCGAGGTTTTGAGGAGTAGCAACCCCCTCATATACGTAATAATTTCTGTTTGTTATTAGTTTTAATGTTGCTCCTTACTTTCAGTTGAAAAAACTCTTTTTTATTTAATTTCTATACAAAACTGTTACTTCCTTTGTCGGCTGGCATGATTTTTTGGCGCTTTTCTCATCATCTTTGGCTTCAAAGCGCAAAAAAAAATGTATTTTGAAAAAGAATATCAGTAACTTTGTATATAACTTAGGTCTATATCTTGACTCCTATGAGGGAAGACGCAATAGTCACGTTAGTGACCATGGGTAATAGATCGATGCAATGCCTGTTCTTTTGTTGCTACAGTGATGGGTTCAAAAGAGGCCTTGCACAATCGTGCTAACAACTAAAGCCCCCCCCCCTCAAAAAACAATCAGGGGCTTTTTCAAGATTTGAGGCCAATTAGAGTTATACAACTTATTATCTCCCAATCAAGCATTCAGTCAACATACTCATAATACAATCAAGGAATAAATCGCCCTACGGGGTGAATCTATTAGTTAGCGGGTTATAAATGGGTGTGTGTCAAATTCGCCTGGTCTGTGTCTTCAATGTTAAGAATTTAAGTAAATTAACCTTAACGCAAACACAGAAAAAAAATTAACGCACACATAAATTCAACGTAAGCGATTTATTATACAATAAATTATATTAGTTACAATCAAAGCAAATCATATGTCGCCTTCTGGTAAAAATGATTGAAAAAAAACTAAAAAATGACTCATCAATTACAATAATTTGGATCTACTCAAAGGAAATCAAATACAAAATCTTTTGACCAAAGATAATTTATTTCTTTATGTTAAAAATTTCGAAAAACTTTTTTAAAAAAGATTTTTTTTTTTTTAAGGACCAGTTTTTAGCTCCTAAAATAGGAAATTAAAAATTAAAATCGTTTGAATAAACAGGGACAAAGAGAAACCTATATAGATATTTACACTGAAAACCATCGCCATACATCCTGCATTTTCTTTGTTGGTACAAAATTTATTAATTGTTAATTTATTAATTTCTTATTGTAAGAGCTAAAAGAGGATATTATAGAAGTGGGCCGCCCCAGCCATGACCCCTAGCCATGACTTATTTCTTACAGCATTTCTTTTATTTCTAATAAAGAATAATTCCCCAACTTTATCACCGAAATGTTTAAGTACCAAGCAGGGGGGTGGTACTAAAAAAACTCAAAAACGCATCAAAAATTTATTTATATTCATTTTTGTTACCTTTCTACGAGTCGGAAAAACCTTTCAGGGGGATGGGGAGGAGGTTCAAACCCCTTAACCCTCTCCTGGATACGGCCTTGGTACCAAGGACAGTGAAATGAAATGTTATCAAGTTGTTTAAATGCTGAATTCAACTTATCAAGTATTTTGCAGCAGGTTACATCAAGACATGGCTAATTGTAGAAAGAGACAAGCCAAGACAGATAGTCCAAGTAATTGAGAGGCAAATGCTTAAATGGCTGTGGCACGGGTAAATGGAGGGAGTAAGTATGACTCTCTTATTGGACACATTCTTGTCAGGTTAGTTTTTGGAAAGGCAAGCGCAAACAGATGATGGAGCTGCAGCTTTTTTTGAAGATGTAGCTGTTATTGAGAATTTATAAATTATTTATGTTTGATTTTTTTACGGACGAACAGCGTTGTCAAATATAAATAATTATATTTACTTGGTTACTTCAACAATTCAACCTGGCAACACTGAGTTAATTTGTTTTCCACAATACAAACATTAAATCTATTGACTTTTTTTTTACACAAAAATCAACAATATTTAAGAAAAATGTGTAAAAACTAAAACGCATAGCTTTATGACGAGATCATATTCAATAATATGGCCTCAATGTGTTACAGACTACTTTAAACTATTTTATATATAAAGTATCAATTTCTTGGTCATACTGTACATTTAATCTATTGATGTATTTTTTTTTCTTAAAAAAAATTTTAACTAAAAAGTATAACTTAATAATGAGGTCATATTAAATAATGTGGCCAAATTTTATTGAAAAAAAAATTTCAAGAAAAAAATATTTAGAAACCAAAAGGCACAGCTTTATGATGAGG
>JAQQPU010011017.1:0-20627 GCA_029168905.1 Artemia sp. Kazakhstan ARC1039 | reverse complement strand
AAAAAGTCACAACCCCCCAGGGCCCGAGGGCAGGCGTTTTAAGTTATGCCCTGGGACATATATTGTTTGTATGAAAGGGATTCTCGTATAAACTTCTGAGAGGGCTCATTTGATTGGATATTGAAAGTTCGAGCTCACTTTTTAATAGTCAAAAGAGATCCGAGGGAAGCTATCCCCCCCCCACGCCTTCTTTTTCAAACCCATCTGATGAAAGTTTTGAGATAGACATCTTGTTAAAAAAAATAGTTCGAAGGTTGGATAAGAAAAATTCCGGTGTCAATACAACCCCCCAGGGCACAGGGGATGGCTTTCTAAGTTATGCCCCAAGGGCATATATTGTTCTTATGAAAGGGATGCTCGTATAAACTTCATAAAGGGCTCATTTGATTGGAAATTGAAATTTCTAGTTCACTTTTTAAGAGAAGAGAGTTAAACTGGCCCCCCACGCTCTTTTTTCCCGAAACCCTTCCGCTACAAATTTTTAGATAGCCAGTGTTATGGAAATTGTTCAAAAATTAGATAACAAAAACGCCCCCCAGAGCCCTGGGGATAGGCGTTGTAAATGTTGTCCTGGTGGCGTATATGGTTCTTATGAAAGGGATGCTCGTATAAACTTCAGAGGGGGCTCATTTAATTGGAAATTGAAAGTTCTAGTTGTATTTTCAAGATTCAAAAGATATCAGAGGGCAACTAGCCCCCCCCCCACACACACCCTTTTTTCCCCAAGCCCATCCGATAAAATTTTTATAATAGTCATTTCATTAAAAAGAGTTCTAAGGTCAGATAAGAAAAAGTCCTGTGTCGACGGAACCCGCCAGGACCCGGAGGCAGGCGTTATGAGTAATGCTCTAGGGGCATATATAGTTCTTATGGAAGGGATGCTCGTATAAACTTCGGAGAACGCTCATTTAATTTGAAATTGAAAGTTCTTGCTCACTTTTTAAGTCAAAAGAGATTGGAGGGCAACTAGGCCCCACCCCCTCCTCCACGCCCTAAATGCATCTGATAAAAATTTTGAGATAGACATTTTGTTAAAAATAGTTCAAAGCTCTGATAACAAAAAACTCCGGTGTCGACACAGCCCCCCAGGGGTAGGCGTTGTAAGTTATGTTCTGGGGGCATATATGGTTGTTATGGAAGGGATGCTCGTATAAAATTCCTAGAGGGCTCATTTGATTGGAAATTAATAGTTGTAATTCACTTTTTAAGAGTCAAAAGTGATTGGAGGGCAGCAAGCCTCCCCCCACACTCCATTTATTTTTTCCCAGGGGCACTTCATATAGAAGGGGTTGTCGTATAAACTTCAAAGGGGGCTCATTCGATTGGTAATCGAGAGTTCTAGTGCCCTTTTAAGAGTCAAAAGTGATAAGAGGACAACTACCCCCCCCCCCCCAAGCCCTTTTTCCCCAAATACATCTGATAAAAAATTTGAGGTAGCCATTTTCTTAAAAATAGTTTAAAGATCATATAACGAAAACTCCTTTACGTGTGGTCATTTCGTTAAAAATAGTTCAAAGATCAGATAAGAAAAACTCCTGTGTCGACCCCCCCCCCCCAGGGCCAGGGCAGGCGTTGTAAGTATTGCTCTGGGGACATATATGGTTCTTATGGAAGGTATGCTCGTACAAACTTCAGAGAGAGTTCATTTGAATGGAAATTAAAAGTTGTAGTTCATTTTCTCAGAGTGAAAAAAGATCAAAGGACAACTAGCCCCTCCCGCCCTCCACGTCTTTGGGTGTATCGAATGGATAAACCCATCCGATAAAAATTTCAGGTGACCATTTTGTTAAAAATAGTTCAATCATCTGATATTAAAGCTCCAGGGTCGACACAACCCCCCAGGGCCCAGGGATAAGCGTTGTAAGTTATACTCTGGGATATATATTGTTCTTATAGAAGTGATACTCGTATAAACTTCAGAGAGGGCTCATTTGATGGAAAATAGAAAGTTCTAGTTCACTTTTAAAGAGTCAAAAGAGACTGAAGCTTAATCTAGTCCCCCCACGCCTTTTTTCCCCAAACCCATCCGATAAAAATTTTGAGATAGCAGTTTTGTTAAAAATAATTCGAACATCAGATAATAAAAACTCCGAGGTTGACACAAACCCATTTGATTATTATTATTTTTTTAAGTTTGATTTTGAAATAAGGAATTTTTAAAAACTTGAATTTTTTGCAATCAAAAACGAACAAACATCAATTAAAAAAGACTCCGAAAAATAAGTTTTTCAAAGAAAAGTAAGGCCATTTTGAACTTAAGCTCAGCAGATACAAATACCTTTAAAAATTCAAACTCAAAACGACCAGAAATTACTATTTCATTTTCTATAAACATTTTCTTTTGGATTAATATTGAAAATAAACATTAAAATTACAGTAAAATTTTGAACTGATGAGGTTTCAGCAATTAATATCATTATACATCAAATATTCAGTTTAATTTATTAGCTCTTTTTAAAGTTGTTAAAGACGAATATAGTTTCCCTGCAAACAAGTGTTTGGATACTGTCTCCTTTTTTAACTGTAAATAAAAACCAAAAGCCTTCTGCGTCATTGGTGCTTAACTGAAAACGGATTATATAACAAATATTTTCTTTTCCAGTTCTTACAGTATTGAAGATAAAAATACAATTACAGTGAAATAAATTCTTGAGCTGATGGATCTTTCAACAATTAATATCATTATACATCAAATATTCAATTTGATGTTGTTTATATTTCCAAGACTGTTCAAGACGCATATAGTTTTCTGTAAAGCGCCAATGACGCAGTAGGTTTTAGACTTGTACAGTGAGAGAAGGAGGTCATACCCAAACTCTTGCTTGTTGTGATTTTTGTTCGTTTCAAGCTTGATTTGCATATTCAATTTAAGTTTCACTCGTTTTAAGATTTATTTACTAATTTACATTAATATCTATTGTATGTTTGTTTGCATTGATTGTTTATTTAATTTCTGTTCGTTTTAAGTTTCATTTATACTTCAATAGGAAAATATTTTTTTTTCGTTTTAAGCTTGATATTAATATTCAATCTAAGCATTACTCGCTTTAAGATCTATTTATTAATTTATATTATTACTTGTTGTATGTTTTTTGCTATGATTGTTTATTTAATTTATGTTCGTTTTGGGTTTCATTTATTCTTTAATAGTAATTTGGTCATTTTGAGTTTGAATTTTAAAAGGTATTTGTATCTGCTGAGCTTAAGTTTAAAATGGCCTTTACTTTTCTTTGAAAAACTTATTTTTCGGAAAGTTTTTTAAATTAATTTTAGAAGAAGAAGAAGAGAAATATCAGTTGGATCAGAGGGGCCTGTCTAATGGCCTGTCCTTATCCCATTTTTTTCTGGTAAATACCACTAGAATTAAGCTGTCAGTGCTTGAAAATCTTCGAAATGTGTTTCGTAAGCGAATTTTCGTACACATACAAAAAAAATTGTCGTGCTCCTTTATTGATTTCATAAAAGGTTATTTGTAAGAGTTAAAAGAAATTGATTCACTTCAAAATTGATTTTCATGCCATGCGCAAAATTTTTTATATCACCACTTTTAAGAAGGAGCGACAAGAAAGCTCCAATTCTCTGAATTAATGAGACGAACATCGTAGTTAGGGAGGCAATTGTGTTATTATTTCTCACCCTAGTCCCAAATGTAGAATGACCTCTAAAACTGCAGAAGTTAGACTCATGCCACTTTCTCCCAATAATCTGAAATTCACAGCATAGAAAAAGAAGTCGAATCCATAGTGTCGCTACTGGAGCCTAATTCCGAAACATTTTGTGGTGTGTAATTTCTAAGATATTACAAAGCGGGCGTGTATTTTTTTTTTTTTTTTTTTTTTAATAATAATAATAATAATAATGTTTCTGATGATTCGTTAGACTCACTTGTAATCAATAAAATAAAAATAATTGAAAATAAAAATGGATCAACAAAATAATAGAAGAGTTTTATTTAAGTGCAGGGTGTTGAAAATGATCGTATTAATGTCTTTAGTTTAATTAATGGGCATACCCTGCACTAACTGGAGTAGTTATTCATCTCTAAAATGTTATTCGTCATTTTCATTTGTCATTCTACATCATTATATACATTTTTTTTTTTCAATTCAGGCTGAGAATGTTCAGATCCGTTTTCTTGGCGTTTTGGAGCACCTTATGCAAAAATTTGGACAGCCAATGCCTCGGTCACTGAAAATAACCATCTTTCAATCTTTTCCTGGAATGTTTAAAATCCTTGGACAAAGGATTGTCAGTCTTTTCCATTTGAAGATATTTTCCACTTTGCGCGTAGCTTTGAAGAACATGGATGTAAGTAGATTTCTAAAGGATGGTGGAAAGATCTGTATTTTATTTTGAGAAGTTTAGAGATTTGGAGGTTATGTCTAAGGAAAAGATACCATAATTTTAACCAATATACAATTTTATGACCCGTTTCAAATATAGAAAGTATAACGAAAGAACTTACTATAATACGGAACTTACTAAAATGAATAAAGTTTGTTTATAACGAAGCGAAATTAAAATGAATAATCACATCAAATGTGAAAGTAGCAAATTTCTAATAAATTAAATATAAACTGAACAGAAATCACAACAAACGAATAGGGGGGATACCCCCCCCCCAAATTCCTTGAAGCATTACTGAATGTAAAGCCGTTTTGTAACAAAAAGTTTTTGGCCAATTTTTGGACTCACAATTTACAGTTAAATTATTGACTCACAAATGATTATTCATTCTGATTTTTATTTTTCGTTGTTCGTTTTGCATTTTACCAGTTTTCGTGTGATTGTATGATTTGTCGACTCTGAAGTCAGAATTCGGCCCTTTGTGGGTTTTTGATAGTGATTTTTTTTAAATAATTGCCTTATCTAAATATCTTATCTTATCTCCTTTTTAGGGCGTGTCAGTATTTTTCTTTCAATTTCATTTTTGCATGCTGGAGTCCCTTTGGCCCAAGGACTTGACACATTTAAATTTCAAGCGATTTTGCTACGGATGTAAGTGTTAAGCCGTTTTAAAAAAAGAAGATTTTTCGGCTAACCAATTTTTTTTTTCTTATTTTTTTGTGGGGTCCGATTGCCCCAATGAATTAAAGAAATACACATTAAGCTGATCAAAAGAAAAGCTTGGGTTGTCGCCCAATCAATTTTTGAATATGTATTAGAGTGCTCTCAGCCCTGGGTACTACGGGTGTAAGTTTATGCTACAGAGATAAAAGCTTTTCCGGCCCCCTAACACTCTTTCAGTATTTGTGTAAGCTCCTCCGGACCTAAGGAATAATCTGTGAATATTGCGAGTCAAGATCAAACCTATCACCTTTTCCTAATATGAAACCTATCTGTCAACCATGGACAATTAGCGTAATCTAGAGCCTTAGCTCCTGGGACTCTGTGGTCAATTTGATCATGGCGGTGTATTTATTGGACAAGTTGATTTTAATGAAAAAATGGCTTTCCAGAACGTTTGCCATCCGATGCTATGGGCATCGAGGCATAGGAGGAAGAGGGAAGGGTGTTTACCATTAAATCACTTTCGGTCCTTATTTATGGAACTAGAACTTTCCATTTCCAATCGATTGAGGGATTTCCAATCCCTCCCAAGTTTGGCGACAATCCCTTCCACATCAAGTAGCCGGGAAAACTAAGTAAACAAAGAATACAAGGCAGAATTTTATTTACTGTAGAAAAAATGTTTCGGGACAAAATTTTGTTCTTTATAAGTTTAGTACTGAAGGCTTGTTGATTTTTTTTTATAATGCTTTACGAAACAAAGTTGTTGAAAAAATAAGAGAAAATGTTTTTAACTCTATGAAATATAGACGACAAAAAAAGGGATGTCTGAAATAAAATTCGATTACTGCTTCAAAATAAATCCATTCTAGTTGTAATTCGGAAAAAAATCGTATTCTAACTTAAAATTGTTGTATAGGAAAAGCCTCAAAGCCTTCTTTTTCCTTAATTAACCTTCAGATTATATTAAACTGCTGAGAGAAAAAAAATGCATGTCAATAAACCCAGTTTTTGCGTGATGAGCACATAATGAACCCGTCTATGGCGTTTAATTAATGTGTGCTTTCTTGGTAGTTTAAATTATTCCAAAGTGAGGTAGGGATATCCTTAAGTACTAAGGCTGACTGAGCCCTTTTGAATAAACAAGGGAGTTTCTAAAAAAAAAACTCAGCTTTTAGTAATAAGGATTCTAGTGAGGGATCTCCGCCTATCGCTACTGCTTTTGATTCATTTTTTTTTGGTTAATGATTTCGAATCATTTTTAAGTGAAGCATGGTCTTTTCCTCTAGAATGAAGGTCCGAGTGAATCCTTAAAATTCTCAAGGTGTTTAAATAAAAAATACATTTTTCATCTACATGTGTTTACGCTGCTATAAGTAAATAGTAAAGTTTATTCATACATACATATTTTTATGTTATATATGTATATGTTACCGTAAATGTCCAAAATCTGACTAATGTCAACATTCATCGGTGAATGTCCGAAATTCCCTTTTCTCTGCTTTGATTCAATTAGCTTTGTAAAACAGGTTTTCTGTCTTGTGCAAGCTATGAAAGTTAAAGTTAGGTTAGGTTAGACTATCTTAGTTAAGGTTAAGTTAGATTAGGTTGGGTTAAATTTGGCTATAAATATCAGAAATGGGTTAAAACCTAAACTAACCTAGCCAATCCTAACCTAACCTGTCATCATCAAACCTTGCATTAAACTAAAAAAAGTTGACTGGCAATGCTGACTAAATCCAAGGAGAAAAAAAAAGGAATTTTTGGATGTTCACCGGTGAATGTTGACATTCACCAATTTCGAGCACTCGAAAATACACTCAGGTAACATATACACATTTAAAATTGAATGTATCTGCTTGTGTGTGTCCTGTATGCATTACTATACTGTTCATCCAAGAAACTTTAAGAAGTTGTTGAGTACACTCTTGCAAAGGTTTCGGTCATAAAACACCCGCCCCCCCCCCAAGGCCCTTTTAATACTTTTCTTGCTCACTGCCATAATTTGCTCTTGAACATAAATACTTGACAGTTGCATTCGTTCACATTATTCACATTTCTTGAAAATTAATTATCAAACAAATCCCGATGGGTATGTTAATAATCCTTGCCTAATTTTGCAAAATACTTTTGAATTTAAAAATTCGATCGTATTTTGTATGTTGGGAAAATTTTCCAGGGGGAATAGTCGGGGGGGGATTTTCTGGGAGTGGATTTTCGGGGGGATATTGTCTGCGGAGAATTGTTTCAAAGACTTTTATACTGAAAGGTACGATTGTTATTAATACATGTGGGGAATGTTCTGAGGGAGGGGGGAGAATCTACCGCTGGGAGAATATTCTGTGGAACCGAGTTTGCTTGGGGGAATTTTCCTTGAATTTCCTTTGGTTTGAGATCGCAGAAACCTGCGACTGTTAAGTTTGCAAATAAATGAAAATCAGGTAAAATAAGCACTTTTCATATTCCTTGTAAGTCTAAATAGCCTGTGTATAGAGAAACATATTTCAGAATTAACCTACCACATCATGCTCGGACTTGAAATGGAGGAAGAAGAAAAGATAAAAAGATTAAGAAAAAGTGGGCGCACTTTATCATTCTTTGCAGTGAATTCTGTACTTATGATGATAGGATTGAAAACGTTTTTATTTAGGTTTTCTGCAAAAGCCGAAAGCACAAGATAAAATTATAAATGCAATAAAGCTTTTAGCTAAATTGGTACCAAGTATTTTTGTTCTTTCGACTTTTTCTATTCAACTTTCAGTAAAATTTTGCTGGAAATTAAAGATCTAAAGTTGACCTGACCAACCAAGACAAACCAGAAAATGAGAAAAATAAAATAGCATAGAAACAGGACTTTCGGCCTGTAAAGTTCAGTAAAGGAAAACATATTGTAGACATTGTGCCTATGTGATAAATAAAATGCCTCGGGATAAAAGAAGAAAGGGGGACAGTCGCAATTATAAAAAATCCAAAATATAAAAAATATACCGACAGGAATACCAATAACATAAAATAAATTCCGAGATATAAGTACACACAAAAAAAAGAAAAAAAAAATGCAAACCTAGTCGGATTATTGATTGGGTAGAAACAACTTAATTGTATATTAAGTTTCTTTTTATGTTCCACTTTTAGTTTTAGCTTCATCTTGTTCTTCGTTGCTCTTTCAGTTTTAAGCTTTTGTATTATGTGTTTTTCATTTCCGCTAAGGGCCTCTTGTTACTAAAACGAGTAAAATGATTCGTAATAACTATTTCTTCTCTGACCTTCAGTGGCGATGTATTCTGCTGCACGTTTTATTTTTTATTTATTTTTTTCTACAGCATGGCTCTTATAGTGAATGGATCTTTGGATATCATCTGGACTATTGCTGTTAATTCGTGAGCATAAGTTTATAGTAGTTCATGAATTGAAGTTCAGCGGGTTTTGAAGTAAAAAGGCAATTCATTGCATTTGGCATTGATGTTTTGACATTAGTTTTTCAGTATTGTTTCTGCGATGTTTCAGGGTCTCCACGAAGACTTAGTGAACGCTTGGGATTCGTTTATTCGACATCTGTTACCGTCTGCCTTACCTGATGCTATGATGAAAGTAATTGCTTCGCTTTGGCCATATAAAGAAGTACTGAGCAATGGCATTCACAAAATAATGAGGTACACAATTTTAGAAATAATTCAGTGATGATGCTGTATTGTAAAGCGTAACTAGCGAGGATATACACAGTCTCCTTAGGCTTAAAAGTTTGTTAAATATGTAGTAAATTATTTGATATGTTGGGATTTTTTCAAAACTCAAGAAGATTTTCCGTTAGTAAGATTTTCGGTTGCAGAATATAATGGGCCTTTCACACTGCTGTATAAGAACTTAGATTACGGAGCTTACCTTCCCGTAAGCGAATCTTGGAACAGTGTTTTTTTTGGGTGGCCTTTCATATTGGTAATGGGCCTTTCATATTGCTACGTAAGATCTTACGCTGCGGAGCTACATTCCCGCAAGTGAATCTTGGTATATTGCTAAATTATTGGTTGCAGGATGTTGGTGATGAGCCTTTCGCATTGCTGCGTAAGAACATACGTTATGGAGTTTGATCTGTAGAGAGAGGTTACATGTTTAAAAAAACAACATGTGAACAAAAAATTATTGCTACGACGAAGATAATTTCTTGAATCACATTNTAGAATTGATGTACTAACTCAGACGGTCTTTGTTTCTTGGATAAGAGTTCCTGTAGATTTTGCGTAGCTGGTTTTTCATGTAAAAAGGCTTCTCTTAGAAGTCTTTCTAAATGATCTAGAACTCTGATTTTAGATATATCTAAACTTATGCAAATCTTTAAATTTCTGCCCGTGTGTAGCAAATAGCTTGATTAATCAATCATAGCAGTATCATTCTTTTCTAAACTCCTTTGTATTTGCTTAAGGGTTGTAATCCATGAGTGAACCTCATTTGGGTATGTTAGTAACGAGATGGGAGGTGTTTGTTCTATGAATAGATTTTGAAGCCTACTTGTGATAGGGCTGTGTCTATATTGCTGTTCTAGAGCGTTTATTCTAGATTGTGCACTATATGAATGTAGGTTGGCTGAGAATTCCTACGGTTCGAAAATGTACGAGCTCATGACCACAAACCCACCCGGTTACTTTAAAGGAATACGGCTTCTCACTGGCTCCTTTGTAAGGTAAAGTGTAAGCGTATAGGACGAATCTGGGAGTAAGCTCGACGCAAACACTATTAATAAGTACTTTGCTTGTATTTTCAGAAGCAATCCACCAATTTTCAGTGTCCCTCCCTTGGCTGTTCCATCTGAAATACCTGTGATTTTCCCTCATGAAGTTACAAAGGTTCTTGAGAGACATGACCCATGTAAGGCAACTTACCCTGGAGACATTCAAGCCACCCAGTATAAAGAAAACGCAGCCTTTCTAGCTGAACCTCTGTCTGTCTTTTTAAACCAATGTTTGTTGAGTGGTACCTTTCCGGATGATTTAAAAAAAGCAGTCGTAACGCCAATGCCTAAAGTTTAAAATCCAAAAGGGGTGAGTGACCTACGACCTATATTTTTAACCCCTATTGTATCCAAAGTTTTCGAGCATGTTCTTAAGAAATGGTTACTAGAAGATTTCTGTGATCAATTAGATCCCTGTCAGTATGGATTTATCAAAGAATCAAGCAAAGTACATTATATCACCAAAATTATGGAAGAGGCTCTAGATCATCTAGAAAATAAAGATGCATTTGTAGAAATATTGCATGCAGACTTAGAAAAGGCTTTCGACAAATCATGCCATCCGAATATTCTTGGGTCAATGACAGATTTTAGAGCTTTTTTAATTCAGATATAGTTTTTTACACGGACGGCAACAGTGTGTTAGTGCTGTGGAGGTACAATTGGATTTTCTTAAGCTTTTCTGCAGAATACCCCAAGGTACCAAAACGGGACCTGTTTTATTTTTAATACTGTGTAACAAAATTGCGACTTGGCATGAAAACTGAGTGAAGTTTGCAGATAATTGATCATTGCTGACACTTCAGAAGCTAGGATCTATTATTAGTATGGATGGCATAATTCGCCGTTTTGAGGATGACTGTCAAGAAAAACGGCTTTCAATTAATAAGAAAAAGTCAGAACTTTTGAGTCTCGCTTTTGAAAAAAGAAGTTCCTAGTCAAAGTGATATAAATCTGTCAATTGTAAATAATATGACAATTTTAGGCATGACTTTTAACAAAAAAATGTCATGGATGGATCATGTAAATAATTGTAATAAGAAGGCGAATATAGCGTTGTAAGCATTGTAGCGTTGTAAGTTACAATTCAGCGATTCAGTTTTAGTCGTTTTTCACTGTTGAATTTTTATAAACTGTACATTTCAAGTATTTTAGAGTATGCTTGTCCTGCTTGACATCTGAGGCTTAGTAAAGAGCAAAGAAATTGCCTTTATACTGTACAGAAACGAGCTACTCGTGTGATATTAGGCCCAGAATTCACGAATTATAATGATAGGCTCAAAATCCTATGCCTAGAAGGACTTGAACCCAGACAACACCAGCATACAATGGCCTTTGGACAGAACCTTTTGGAGTCAATCAGGTATCGCGGCTTGCTCCCTGAACAGTCACAAACAGGTTGTAATACAAGGCACCAGAACAAACTGGAGCCTTGTAAGCCCAGCGGTTACCAACCGATACAGATTGTCTTTTCGACAATAATTTCTGTCTCATTTTGATAAGTTATTGACAAGGAAGAGTGAATATTTAAATTATATTTTGGGTCTCATTCAATTCATGTTACTTGACAATATAAATTCGTATCGTATCGTAAAAAGTGAGTCATTTGCCAATGTCCGCTATTTGCACATAATCAAAAAATTCTGAACTGCCATCGGCGGGTACTAACGAGAAACTTCAAGTAGTTTCTAATTAATTAAAATTACAATTCAAGTAATTACAAGTAAGAAGGGTTGCCATCGCCATGGATTTATCTATGAAAACATGGATTTTTCAACCCCTACCATGGATTTTGGAAATGCCATGGATTTTTCAATAAAAAACATGGATTTTTCAAGAAAACATGAATTTTTTTTCACATGGTATGGAATTGGCCTCGCTCAGAAAACCAATCTCTACGGCGAACCAAAAGGGGTTAGCGAACCAGCTGTCTCACTAACCTTACATCTGTGGCCACAGATGGCACTCCAGCTGACGTGCTGAAGAAGTGCAGGAAGTTCAAAACTTCTGACAAGTGATTTGTTTTGACCTGTTTTAACCATGCCCAAAAACAAAAACAATAAATCTGCTCCTACTTTCGCTCCCACCGAGGTAATTTGGAAATGGCTGTACAGGAGAGCTATGCTGGTTGAGTGTCGTTCTCTGGGTTCAGCTATTCTAGGTGTATTATGGATAAGAAATACTTTGAGCCGACTTAGAGGGTACTTGAGAGCTGGAGTAAGCTTTCAATTATTTATTTGGTATAAATTTCTCAGCTTGTTATAAATCTCTCAATTTGGTATAAGAATCTCAGCGTCAAACAGAAGTTGTATTTTACAATATTTTCACATGTGAAGACAAGTTTTATAAGTAATATAGAAGTTTTTCGGTTCATACTGACATTAAGCGAGTAACTGAAGTTTTGGACAGTTGAGGACTTATATCTTTCGAAACGTGGATATTTTAACCATTGTGCCGATAGTCCTGTTCATTGGCTTACAGAGGTCAGTGTGGGCAGCAGTTGGAGGGTGAGTTACTATAGAATCGTAGACCCTTGCAAACAGCTGAACTAGAAGCTCAAATCACCGCGTCTAATCCTCCCCTTTCCTTACTTTTGACACAGACTGAAGCATCCTAGAAACCACACTCTGATAGTACACTCTCTAGCTTAGACAGCTAGTTGTTCCAGATACTTTTAGTTTTAGTCGTCCGGTCAAGCTTTAGAGAGAATTTGCCAAAAGCTGCGTTAATTCGGTCACTGACGGCCGGCTAGTTAGCCCTTCAAAAGGGGAGTCAAGTTTCTTCATGAAATCTTGGTTAATCTTGACTCTATGTTCAGCCAAATTTACTCCAAAAGATAAGTCGATGTTCTAAAATTATAATATTGATTTACAAGGTTTGTGTCAGTGTTTATACTGTGCAAACTTGTGTCTTTATTGTTATTTGAAGTTCACGAATAAACCATTCCTGATTAGAATTGGAATACCAGTTATAGAATGTAGAATGCATACCTATTTCTTTTTTGTATTTTCCAAATGTTATCCATCGATTAGGGGCACGTCGAGTCGGGGCACGAATCGGAATCCCCTTCTGTCAGAACCAAAAGTAAATAACCTTAAAAGAAGTGAGAACGTCAAACGTATTTAATCAGGCTAGACCCCCCACGTTTCTTCATGCAAACGTTTTCTAGCCAAATCGCCCATCTCTTCGTACGAAGAAATCAGCCGGAAGAAAACGGAAGCGAGGGTCCAACCGATTTGAGACCAGCATTGCGCTTACGGCAGTTTTCTACTTCTTTTACGGTTATTTACTTCTGGTCAGAACCCATCTATACTCTTGGTTCAAACAGATGCAATCTCACGGTTTTTGTGTTTACTCACAGTTTCTCCCTAATGCCAGAATATTCAACATTTTGCTGGTTTGCGAGATACGTTTAAATATTCCAGCGCATTCGACGACCAATCACATGAAAAAACAAATTACAAACCCTGCACTTTCGCATTGCATCTGTATGAACGAAGATCTATGTCATCGAAAAGCAGTACCTGAGAGCGACGCGAAATGTCGCGAGCAGCAAATTTTTTCGTACCTTCGGCAACATTGCCGGCCATGGATATTTTTTCTTCGGCTGGTGACAACCCTGGGGGTGGGCTGCCATGGACAAGCCATGGATGTTTTCCTTACGCTTACCATGGATTTCTTTCTTGAGCTGGTGGCAACCCTGAAAGTAAGGCTTCTTGGGCTTAGTAACCGTTTTACGTTGTAATACTTTTTTCGTTTAGTATTAGTAAATTGATTGAATTGATTGATTGACAATATTTTTTGGCCCATCCCAGTCCATAGCCATGTTAGTTCGAACTTGCAGATAAAAGTCATTTTAGTTTGTGATTATTAGTTCTGTGAGCTTTAGGAGGACTTTGACTCTGGTAGCCAAGAGCTACGAAACACAGACGATAGAAGTTGGCTTGACCTTGGGTTGTTTATAGGATGTAGCTTATACATGTGGGTTTTATAGATGTTTCTTCAGAATTAACTTCTGTTGTAAAAAAGCATTTAACAATCTTACAACATAAGGGGTTCATCAGTTGTTCCTATAGCAACTGACAAGCATATCCAACGATACCCTTACGGTATATAGGGGACTATAAGGGTAAGATTCCTTCAAATTTTCTACTAATTTCCACCAATCCTGCTGCTACTCAGCATCTGCTTGCTTCCTGCACTTTGCTTGATTTCTGCATTCTGCAGTGCTTTGTTCATATTGCTTCTTTGAAATTTCCACCAGCAGCCAATCTGCTGCTGCTACTTCTAGGCCTGCTAACTCAAGTAATCCTGGTGTTGCTATACCTGAAATTCAGACAGATATTACTGACTTGAAGAAGATGGCGATGTCCATTGAAGATAAATGTCTTTAAATCCTTGCTTACTACTGTTACAAAGAGTATTCAGTCACAAGTTCAATATCTTGGTCTGCCTATGAAAGGGGACAAAGTTGACCTTAATTTAGCAGTAAAAGACCTAATGTCAAGCTCCATCCAAGAAGACCTTAAACAGATGGTCAGTGCACAGTTTTAAGAAATGGACTGTTCTGGTAAAATTGCAGACATTGAAAAAAAGCTTGCTGATCATGTTGCTGCTCAAACTGATCAACTTAAGCAACAAGAATTAAAAAATCAATTCGTTGTGTTTGGATTACCTGAGGATACTACATTTGACAACCCAGAACCTAAGCTTTTGTCACTTTGCCAAGATAAGTTTCCTGGCATTAGTCTTTTGAACAGTAACATTGTGTTTGTGAAATGTATTGGAAAACGAGTTGACAACAGAAATCGACCGGTTATTATTGAGTTCTGCAGCCTCAGAGTACGATTCTTGCTTCTCAAAAATAAAAAGAACCCGAAAGGATCTGGTGTGTTCATTAATGAGCCTTTGACTAAACCTAGGCTTACCTTACTTTCACAAGCTAAGACCCGGTGTGGCAGGAATAATGCATGGGCTGCGAAAGGTGATATTTTTGTCAAAAGTGGAAGTAAGGTACTCAAAACCTCATTCATTGGTGACATTAATACGCTTCCTGCTTTGCTAGAATCTTTTTCCAGCATTGTTTCAGAATGACAAAATTTCATCTGCTTGGTTATTTTTTTGCCTATTCTTGTTTTGTTTTCTTTGGTTTTTGCTTTTTTCCTTGTCATCAAAATTATTACACGCAGTTGATTGGTTTTCAACTTATTTTCCGTACTGTTTTCTTCCTGTTCACACTAATTTAGCTTTATTTGTTTCGCCACATTTTCTAATATTGGATAATTGCCTATTCTTGTTTTATTTTATTTGGTTTGTGCTTTTTTCCTTGTCACAAAAATTATTACATTCAATTGATTGGTTTTTTAACATATTTTCCATTCTGTTTTCTTCCTGTCTAGCTTTATCTATTTCACCACTTTTCCTAATATTGGATAATAAAAATGGATGATGCCCCAAATTATTTTTGTTTTCTAACTAAGCTTTCTCTTCTTGATTCAGTTTGCTTTGATTCACCCTTTGTTTCTATTGATGATAGTGAAAATGATCATCTATTAAAATCTCTTCATCAGTCTGATTGTTGTCACCATTCTTATCAACACTATTTTGAAAAAGTGCGTACCTTAATGTCTTAGAAGTGCTACCCTTAATGTCTTAAGAAGATTTCTGATCCAGCTGTAAATAATAGAAGTATGTATGCTTCGGTTGTTGACCTGTCATGTGATACAGTAAGTGGTGATACTATTTGTTTATTTTATAAGCCTCCACCTTTCCCAATAAGGGAAATTTTCTGAATTAATTTATGAACTTTGCTCTGCTTGCTTCAAAAAATGTTTTTATGCTTGGAGACTGTAACTGCAATTTATTGAAAAATGGGTGTGATGATGAATCTGACCGTTTTTTTAAATCTATCTCTTCCTCTGGCCTTCTTCGTTGCATTTTTACTCGTGTTGATCCAGTCAGATCTTCTGCAACACTGATCGACAACATTTTTCTGTCTTCTAAAAATGATATTAAATTTTCCTCTGGTATTGTTTTCTCAGATCTTTCTGACCATTTTCCAATTTATTGTTCTGATCTCAAAATAAAAATACTGAGCCGAGAGGATGCCAAAGGTGAGTCCCTTACAAGGATTTACAGTCAGAGCAATGTTCATGACCTTATGTCTGATCTTAGTGCTAGTGATTGGTTTTCACTAATGAATTCTGAAGATGTTAATTGGGCATCAGCCTCATTATTGAGTCGGTTGCAAACACTAATTGAGAAAATTTTCAATTAGTAAAATCTTCTAGTAAATATAAACCCAAGATGCCTTGAATAGTTGGATGTCTCCTGGTCTTTTGAAATCGACAATGCAGAAGTCAGAGCTTTTCAAGCTGGCTTGCAAAACCCTTAAACCTGATGATTTATCAAAGTATAAGCATTATAAGAATGAATTTCATCAAAAATTAGACTATCTAAGAAGAATTATTTTTTGTTGAAAATTCAGGAATGCAAAGGTAATCTACAGAAAGTTTGGGGTGTGTTAATGCAGCTTTATCTTGTAGAAAACAAACAAAGAAACAGCCTACAATGTTCAAAAATGTAGATAGTTCAACTATCTAAAAAGCAGCTGTGCCTAATGCCTTCAACTCTTACTTTACCACCCTACTAACTGTTAAGGCCCGTTCCTTTTCTAAACCAGGTAAATCCTCACCAGCTGAGAGAAGTATTTTTCTATCTCCTTGTTCAAGCATATAAGTAGCAGTAACACAGCTGATGTGCTTGGACTAACAAACCATGGGCTTAGGTCTGTTTCATTTTATGTTGCTGAACCTCTTGCCCATATTTTTAATCTGTCTATTACAAAAGGTGTATACCCGGATTCGTTTAAAATAGCAAAAGTAATCCCTCTTTTAAAGAAGGGTCACCCCAGCTTAGTGAAAAATTATAGACCTATATCACTTCTCCGAATTTTATCTAAATTACTTGAAAAGGTTTTGCATAAGAGGCTTTTTTCGTTCCTGTCTACTGGTGCTTGAACTGGAAGTGGTTCTATTCTGCCTGATCACCAGTATGGCTTCTGGCCTAAACTCTCTATTGCATGTGCTCTAGTTGACGCTACAGAATTCGTGTGTGTTAACATAGACAAGGGTCGCTGTGTTCTAAGACTGTTTCTTGATTTTTCAAAAGCTTTCAACATGGTTGATCAATTTGTCTTGCTGGGAAAACTGTCTCTACTTGGAGTTTGGGGAATTGCTTTTGAATGGTTTGAATCTTGTCTGTCTATTAGATGACAGTTTGTGTGTTATGATGGGAAATATTCTGATCTAGCCTTCGTTTCCAAAGGGGTACCCCAAGGTTCACTTTTGGAACCAATCCTCTTTCTTATTTATATTAATGACCTTCCTCCATCTCCCAGCCTTGATTCCCACACTGTTTTGTTTGAAGACGATAGTAATTTTTTGTGGTTTCTAATGATCTGCCCTCTGCTGTTGCTAAGGCTCAGCTCCTGCTCAGCCATGCACGTGATTGGTGTGAGCAGATCGGGATGCTGTTGAATAGCTTATAAGAGTAGCATTATTAATTTCGAACCCCATACCACATGTCTGAACCTTCTCCAACAATCCTTGGTTTTTATGGTACTGACATAATTCCCTAGTGCTCTTGTCTCAAACTTCTTGGTGTTCAAGTTGATTGTTTTATTTCCCTCAAAACTCATATTTCCTATACACATTCTATAATTTCTCGTCAAGTGTCTATGCTTCATCGTGCCAATCAATTTCTTACTCTCGATGTAATGCTTTCTCTTTACTGTGCATGTGTCCTTCCTTATCGTTATTATTGCTGCACTGTATGGGGGAATACTAACTATTCTTCCTTTCGGAAACTCCGAACAACAGAGAATAGAGCGGTGAAGGCAAATTTTCGCCTTCCCCTGTAAGGTTGCCCAAACAATCAGGGCTAAAATTTGGTAGCGTATTGTTACTGAGGCGTTTTGGTAAGATCGGTACTCAGAATTCAGTGACAACCGATATTTATTATAAAAGAAATAAAAGGAAATTATTCTAACTCTAATTATAATATTTCTCAACCTCTTCTAGGTTTGTTGTCTAATATACTATGGGTCTGCTTGTTCAATCCTCCAATGTTTACCGAAACAAAGGGTTTAGTTAATTCTAGGCTATCTAATGTTTCTAATTGAAATTACTACACTTGAATGATCAGACTGACTTGCACTGGTGTAATTAAAGTTCTTTGCGTCAAATTATTGTTTCTAAGAATAACCTTTTTATCAAATCTCAATGGTTGTATAAATTAAACCAAGTTTCAGGCTTATATCCTGAAATGAAAGTTAGTGTTCTTCGGAAATTTGATAAACTACAACTTTCTAGAGAAAATTGGATCTTTGGACGGAAGAGATTTGAAATCTTAATGTAGCAATTTAATTTCTCATTTATTCCCTAACCATTCTGATAAACATCAGGGCCGCCTCTATAAAATATTAACACGGGGTGAAATGCAAAAGTGGCTAAAAGAGAAAACTGAGTCCCTCTTTTGTATAACGTCAGAGAATTTGCCAGGGGGGGAATATTGTATGGTCCTATCGCTCCAATCTTCTTATATATAAGATTTTAAATGCTTTTAAATGCTAGGTAAATTCCAAAGGTCACTAAGCTGGAAGAAAGAGGCAAAAAGGGCTCTTTAATTTATTCTTTAAGGTCAAGGAGTTTATATTGTACTTAAACCTTAGGTCATTCCTACGTTCAAGTTTCTGTGACGAACTAATCTTATTTCTATTCCAATCGTTAGAAATTGCTGTGTTTCACCTAGGGCCCCCAAGTCTTCCTAATCTGAAATGTCAAAAATCTCTAAATTATAATCAAATGTTGTGCTTTGATTTCAGCACTAGTTTTTATTCTTGTCTCCTATATACGTATTAAATTTATATCCAGGTGACAGAAATCTTTTAGAGGTTTACTTATTATCTTATTTTTTATCTTCAAAGGGAAATTCAGACAGACAGTGATAGCCTATCTTAATTACAAAGAAAACACTTACTCGTTGTTAGTTCCAAAAAAGACTAACCTCTTTCTGTCCCCGAACCATTATTTTAAGCTTTGTCTTATTTTTTCATTCTTGTCTCCCATTGGCGAGAGACCTATTTTGTAGCAATTCCTCTTTTTATAACAAGGCTAATAATAATTCTTTGTTCAAAATGTTGGTTTCCGCTTTCCCTATTCAAAAACCCTGTTTTGTTCTATTTCTTGTCATGTGATTATTGTCCAGTAATATTCTAGCTATTGACCTCTGGTTTTGAAACGGTTCGGTTTATTTGCATTTTATGGACCTTGTTGAATCAAGGGTATTCTTATTCAAATCTGATTTCACAATGTTAGGTTTGTTTTCCTTACACAAAGAAAATTAATGCTTCGCTACTTTTGCCATTACTCAAAAGTCATAGTAAAGCTTTGCTATTTTTACAATTTAGTCAGGTTATGATGGCTTTCCCACATTCTCACAACCTCCCACACTTAAATTCTTAGTACAGTTATTGTTTTCTTAATGAAACCATAACTTTGCTACGAATCAATTTAATTCAATTTCTTCTTGTTCCACAGTTACGTGAAAGCCTTGAGAATTTCGTTTCCTATATTCTAACCATAGTTTTCTTAATGTTTTGAATATTATTCCATTAGAAACCAGCCCTAATAAAGAGATAAGTAGATTAAAAGTATTGAAAATAAACATCCAATAGTGAGCTATTTTCTTTCCTCTTTCTTCTCTTAATGAAATGTGCATTTTCCTCAGTTCAGCTATGCCAATCTGCGTCTTGGAGTTTTTCTGGAAATATATAGAGATTAAATCTTCAAATTCATTGTCCCAGACATTCTCTATCCCAGCTAGGGAGAGGTTCCCCTTTAGGCTAGTTATAGATATGTTTGAAGGTGCCATTTCTTTTGTAATGTGTCCCCTATACATCCTGTTTATTTTTAACATTTCTGAAGTTAGAGAAAATTCTTCTGGCAATTCCACTATCGAGCTGCCCTTTATATATGAGAATTACGATTTTTGTCTGTTTTGCATTCGAAATGTATTCTTATTTCTTCTTTGAAAGGAGATGTGATTATATACTTTCCCTTCCAATTCTTTGGATTAAGATTTTATTTTCCTTTATAATTTTGGTTGCACACACTTTGTTAATTAATGCACTATTTTCCATGTAGTTTGCTAAACTGCAGGAGTTTATTTGTGTGCTTCTAATAAGAAATTGGTGGCTGCATAATAGTGGTACACCATTTAAGTTACATGCTTTTTCTATATTGTAATCTTCTAAGAAATATCTAGTTTGATCTTTACTCAACCCAAAAAATTTAAACTCGTTTTCAATTTGAAAGAAATACTAGGTGTTTGACACTGGGAATGGAATGATGAACATTTCGAACATTCTGAACCCATTTTGTTTATTCAATATTGAGAAATCACAGATAACCAACAATTTCAATTGTTGTGTCGCCACATTGCAGCTAGTCAATTTATAAAGTTTCAGTAAGCCGTAGCGTCTATAATTCACTGATATTCTATAGCCTATTGGTAGTGATTTTTCAATTTTGAAAATTGTTCTAAGCATGTCTGCCGGATCCGTAACAATGAAAGGGCAACTTTTATTTTCTGCTGGAAGAATAGAAAGGATTACTGTTTCTATTTTCTTTACTAACCTTTTTATTTGGATTGAACTTTTTGTCACTTCCTTGTTTATCTGTAATTTTAGGTAATTTATCTCATTAATCTCTCTGTATATATATTCGATAATTCGCTTGGAAGTCCTTCCCAATATTTCTAAACTTTTGTTTCTTTCCATTCTTAATTCTCTGTCGAGGTCACTCACTAATGATATAGATTGGTCCGATAT